>BMAW01051322.1:1188220-1279754 GCA_019974015.1 Nephila pilipes | reverse complement strand
AAAAAAATCTTAATTTTCTTGATTCATTCAACCTTGAGTATAATCATTGATTTGCATTAATTCCACAAATACGAAAAGCAAATGGCGAATGTTCTAAATACAACAGGCAAAACTGTTCTCTTCATGATTTTCAAAAAGTGAGATGCAATAATATTTTATTCATTTCTGAAAGACGAAAGATGAGACGTAAAGCTTTCATGGTGAAAAAAGATGCAAAACAATTGTTCTTAAAAACTTGTTGTTACAGAATGATCAATTTAAAAGAATACCCGTTAGTGTTTCTTATTACTCTTAACCCCTACGGATATGGCAACTATTCTAACAGTAAAATAAACGTTTGAACCTCATTTAAGAGTGGGAGATAATATTTCCAACGCTCTTGGTCTGTTACAACTACATTTCTGTAGCAAAACAGAAGTGAAGAAGCGGGGTAAATCCTGTGATAATTATCTTTAATTGAAAAAAAAAACTTAACTCGCATTTTTTATATTATTATTCCATACCGCAAATATTGAAAATGTTCGCCACTATTTTGAATACAAACATGAACACGAAGAAATAAGATTTTTAACACATATTGTTTGTGTTATTGATGAGATTTCTTCACATATAATTTTTTTTTAATTCATAGATGTTTGCAGGACTTCTCTGGAAAATCCTATGTTTTAGATAATACCACGAAAATAATCTAAGGGAATGAGGCCTGGTGACATTGGTGGTCAGTGGCCTATTGAAATTAAACTGTCATCAAAGAGTTCCTTGGTTACTTTTATTGTTAGGTGTGATGTGTGTGGAGTGGTTCCGCTTTGTTGAAAACAACAGTTACTGTCCTGTGTCTCAAGGAAAGCAATAAAAGTTGGAATTCATTAAAATCCTAGAATGAGTTAATGCAGTCCATCTTTGTTGTTGCTATTCATATTTTAACGAAATGAACTTTCAAAACTAAAAAAATAAATTAAAACGTTGAAAGAAACCGACGATTTACTCAAATCATTTGCTTATGATTGGATTAATAATTACTAACAACGTTCACTCGAATTTATGTTTAAAAAAGGAATTTTCGCATTTTGAATGTGAAACAAAAGCCCTATACCCGCACGTAAAATATAGAAATATTAAATAAGTAATGATGTTGAAAGTCCTGCTACATATATTACAGATGTGTATAATAATAATAATGAGAACCGAGGGTTTTGCGTGAGCGATTTTACACTCACCCTTACAAGAAGCCCTCCAAAGGTGGGAGCTAAACACTGGAAATAACAATTGCTTTAATGGTTATTTCCATATACCTGTCGAAACAAGCCAAGCCAAAATATTCTGTAAAAAGGTGATGTAACATATTTTATTGTAAAGAAATGGAAAAAAAAAAGAATCCATATGGTTCGTAATGCAGAAATATGTCGAACTCGAGGCCGACAAAGAATCTTTGTCTCTCAGATAATCTCTGTGGCTAAGATAATCTTAACTAAAACTGTGGTATCTTACTTCTAAAATTTATTATTCAATAATTATCGATAACAAACCGCACTATCTCCATTGAGCTAATACTAATGATTTTGAATAGACTCTACTTTAGCCACCCATCACAGCAATTATTTGAATGAATATAATGTACAGAATACTATTAGAAAAATCTCTCTGTCTCGTGTGGGTGAAATCAGTCCAACGAAAAGGATCATGACAAATGATATTTCCTTCATAATGTTTCAGGATCGGACGACATGCAGGTAATACAACTTGGAAAGGTTAATGATAAAATCAGGTAACAAAGAACTTGTGCACATTATCGATAAAATAGGAACAAAGACAGCACATGCACGGATAAAAAAGGAGCACTTACAATAACAATCACACACACGCACAATTGTGTCAGTAACATTCAACTCACCAGATTACTAGCTTACACTATAGACGAATCTCCATTACCGTTTCCCGGAAGATTCACACAGACGAGGTCAACTGCTCACAATCGATTCATTCAAACTTCTATCTCTCTCTATGTTTCTCGCGCGAACCCTTCTCCTTATTAGTAAATCTACTGGGGAGGTGTAAAGTTACAGGGACATTTCAAGAAAAGTTCCATAATTTTCACTAGGATCCTGTTAAATCCTATTTTTTTTTTCTCTAAATAAATTACATGATTACGGTCAGTTGAGTAGAATGATTCCAAAACGTGGCCAACAGTCTCTGTCCTATTCTAAATATATAATGATAGTTAATTTCTAAAATAAAAATATACCAAGATATCATTTTCCATTCCATCTTTTACATACAACTTGAAAACGAAACGTTAAAAACGTAAATCTCAGAAATTATTTGAGCTCTTAAGCTGAGCTATTAAGCATTTAGATATAGTCGTCGAAATAAGAGGGGGGGGGGGGAATAAAACGCTTGTAGTAATTTTCGAGAGTCTGACTTTAATATTGATTGTTTTTTAATATCGCACTTAGAAGCAACACAAGGATATTTTGAGCCTCGGTGGAGTGATAATACCCTAGCGGCAACCAATTCTTTAAAACTTTCTCATCTTCCTAAAAGGAAGGCGGGTGTACCTTGACAGACGCGCTATACGACGGGTCATTCGTGGAATCAGGACTCGAAACCGCGACTGTCGAATGTATGGCGGCAATTGGGTAAGAAAGAATAATAGATCATAAGTGTCGAGTGATCATAACTCATTAACTGTAATGTTTCATTAAGGATACAGGTTCAAGTTATTATTCCACTTAACGTCTTCGAGTAGAAAAGCTAGTGTACGTTGAATCTGTCAAGCTCATGTTGGCGTAGAGTGCATAGGAGGAAGCTCGATCAATGAAGCCTTTCCTCAGGTGATTTTGTCTCGAAATAACGAGAGGGACAAGGGATAATACAGACTTTTACCCTTGGGTGTACTTGGCCTTTTCTGAACCAACTGAAGCTGTCTCACTGCCCATATTTTCGTGAATTGATACTTGGATCTGGTTTGTTTTCTCCTCCGACTCGATGGATTGGAAATAATTACAAAAGGGAAGACTGATGAGCAACCGAATGAAAATGGAGATATCCTTTTTTGAGAAAAATTTTCATAAAGCGTAGCAAAACTAAAACTTATGAAGCATTTGTTTTAATATTTTCACTATTCTGAAGGGACATGTAAGGAATGAATACATTTTTATTAAAACTATATGTCAAAATAATATCCAAGAAAATACGTGGGAAAGAAAAAAAGAATCATGCACCTGGATGTTAAAATCAGAATTATAAATTATGTTAGGTTTCAATGGTATTGAGAAAAATTTGCAATATATGATTGTCCCAATTTGCAATCTAATTTTCTATATACGATTGTACCAATTACAATCGATTATATTTAGCGAAAAGAAGAGAAACACCTGGACACGCTACAGGATGAGATCTTTTCCTCCCTTTTTTGTCCCATTCTCTCGTATGAGTTTACGTCATTTAAACGTCACCGAGCAGCGTAAATAAAACTCGACTGGAGGTTGGAAGTTTCACTAAATCAACCAGAAATTACGATGCTGGTATTCGCTGTGGTGCTGTGTTTAGTGGCAGGGTGTGCGATCGGAGCTCAGCATCCGGATTATCATTGTAAGGGTGGACCCATAGAAGCCACCTGTATAATTGAGCATGGAAAAGTGAAAGGATTCGTCGTGTTGTCCCAAAAAGTGAGTATATTTATTGATTATTAACGGTATATCAAGACGGGAACCGCAGCAGCTTAATTGGTAGATTAACAAACGCGTAAACAATGGGAGTGTGAGATTTCGAAGACCTCTGTTTATTGGGGCTGTAGCGGCAGACTTGAGAGCATTGAATCCAGATAAAAATAGATAAATATAATACAGATAAAAATAGCACCTGGGTCACAAGAAAACTGTTTGTTGATGCACATGCATCCGACCACTTCTTATCGCTGAGAAACGATGGAGCAATCGGTGTTGTCAGGCAGACTTTCATTCGTGCTCAGTGGTGTGACCAAAACTGAATATGGATTGGCTGCTCCGTGAAAAGTTTTGTTCAAAGAAAAAACTATTTGTTGAAGGAGGGGTTTGCTATTATTATTATATCAGACACCTATATTACTACATATTGTTTATATACATGTTTTGATCTAAAGTTCCTTCAAAATATTTGGCATGTTGAGTGACCTTGATTCGAATTGAAAAATGAACATTGAAAGAGATTGCACTTATTTTACTTTGGATAGATTTAACTTAAAATATTCTATGCATTTTGTCATACTTTGAGCGGGTTATACTTGTGGTAATTGTTAAAAAGCTGTTTCTCCTATTATACAGTATGATATATGTAATAGTCCTAATCATGTAAGTGTGTAATAGTCCTAGTCATGCATCATTATTACTATTATTATTCTGGATAATTTAATTTTAGTGCTCAGTGGTTTATAGAGTAAGAGAAGCTGTCGTAAGTTTCAATTATTACTGAGATTTGACCGATATATCTGGATAAAATTTCTTATGTACAAAATGTTTTAAAATATTGCTATTCGTGTTAATTTTGTTAGGTTTCAAGAAAGGGAAGTATTAAGAGAAGGTAGAATTCAATCTACCGAATTCAACAATGACTTTTTAGTTTTGCTCGTATTAACGGCACTCTAGAAGCAATACGAGAGCAATCCGCGACGGACCTCGTAAATTTCAACCTCGGTCAAGTGCTTAGGACGACACGTGAGCTGGCACCCCCCTCTCCTCACTTCCACACCAATGGCAAAATTTAGGCCTTAACAGATTTATTATACATCAGCCCCGGCTACACGGCGATCTTTAGCGGGCAAGAATCGAACCCGCCACTGAACGAAAACCGTCGTCTACGAATTCAAAGCCATGACTACTAGGCAACCACGGCCACAATTCGACAATGACAGCTTTCGGAGAGATGAGAAACTCTGAATTTTACTCTAGAGAGTGAACTTTGTTTGAAGTTAACGTTACGGGAAGACAACTTAATTAATTAATTCATAACAATAATCCTGACAAATGCAATTACAGCTATGAGAATAATGCATGCAAAACTTTTATAATAATTTTTTTTAACAACGTTCTAAATCGAATCATTTTATTTTTTGCAGCATGGTAAAGCCCCTTTGAGCGTGAAAGGTGAAGTTAGCGGCCTGAGCCATGGCGAGTACGGTATCCACGTTCACGAATTCGGCGATCTTTCAAAAGGTAAATAGTGTTATTAAACTTGTATATTTTTAAAAAAAGTTATGTATAAAATGATACTTGTGCATTATGACGACTACTTTTTCAACTTTTTCTAAGAAGAATATTGATGATTTACAAAGTTATTTATTGCATGAATACATGTTTGTATATCCATATTTAAATTATATTTCTTATAAATTTTTAGCAATTTTAATTTATTAAATGGTATTCTGTACCGTTGTCTTGTTTCCTTTTGGTTTTTGATCTGGACACTATAATTTCAGACGAATTCCCCTACTTTTTTAGCTCGCTATTTTACTAACTTTCTCATTCTTTCTACGTGTTGTGTGAAAAAACACATCGCCCCGGGAGTTATGTGAATGACAGTTTGATAGTTCCGTGTTTTAAGCCAGAGGGCTTGCTTCTTCCAGTTCTTCATTTTGTTCAAGAAGCAACTGTCAGAATATATTATACTCCCTCGTTTCATGTGTTCTTTAATTTTCTTTTCTAATCTCGTTGCGTTTTTCGAGAATTTTGACTAAGAAAGATTCCTACATCTAACTGCATATTTCAACGAACATCTGAATCTTTAATGGTAGCGACAACATGTGAACAAATAAATTTGCTTATGGTGTCCTTTACATACCGAAATAGAGGTAATTAAAAACCTCTTTGTCAGTTAAAACATCTTTCAGAAGGTTTTGATTATATTTTGCAGCTCCAAAACATTGGGTCAAAACAATGATTTACAGCTACTAAAATGGGAAATCCAGAGTTCAAAAACACAAGCTCAGCATATCTCTAATCACTGCATCTTAATTGCTCTTCGGCGATGTGTAGGGTGGTTTTTGAAGAGGTGTGTAAGACCGAATTCCATTCCACACATAAAAAAGTGGAGTTAAGAAAAGAGAATATTTGATAAACTTTCACAAGAATGTGGACGTAGGCTCGGACATTGTTAAAATAGCAATGAACTAATATAGTGTTCAACTAGCACCTTAACAATAAATCTGTTTTGTTAATGTTAAATACTAATAGCAAATAACAAAAAGGTTAAATACTAATAGCACTAAACTTTTAATCGCAAATGTGGTAATAATCCAGAAAAAAAAAATTAAGAATAGATTGTCTTAAATATCAATCCGGTATCGTATCCATTTATTTAACGTAACTTTACAAACAGAAAAAAAAAAAAAAAAAAAACACCGCTTTATTTCTGAAGTAAGGTAATGAATTCTAAAAGCAATTTTATGGCTTTTTCTTCCATTGTAAGCAAGTCTCACAAACTAATATTTAGAAATTCTGATTGAAATGGGAAAAGGAAGCCTGGCGGAAAAAAATACCAATACGCGTTAAAACCAAACCTGACAATAATGGCGACATGTTTAAAAACTAAAAGTATGCTTGACTGCCATGAAGCAAGACGTCGGGTTTTGAAATTTGGCGATTTTCAACTAACGTGTCTGATATAATTTCAAAGTAGCCATAACATCATTCGTGTTCCTATTGCTTGTAGAGTTTCAATTTTTATCCCTGCTAATTCGTCACCACAGAGTAAATTAAACATAATGACCTAACTTTGAGCCAAAATAAATTACTTTTTGTTCTCGTTTTATTTTTTGTTGTATCGAGGATTTGTCTCTGGGAATTTTAACGATTTCTGAAAAGAAAATGGCCGTCAGATATCTGATGACGTATATTATTTTGTTCAGTTGTATAATGCTAGTTATACCTTCGTTTAAATTTGGCTGCTTTTGCGCGTGTAAAGAAACAAGTTTCTTTATGGCGTGTTCAATTTTTTTTTTCTGAACTAAATTTAACTTACAAAACTATTTATAATAATCACACAAATATCTACTTATTTTTTCAACTGTTATTATTTTCTGTTATTTTTTTAACATAACTGTGAATTTATCACTCTTCAACGGATTCTGAAATTTTTTTAATTTTTACTATTTTTTTCCTCTCACATTTCCTAATATGTAATAATTAAATAAATTCTAAACAAAAATAGAAACAGATATTATTACTTCATCTACTATGTATGTTAACGGTTTAGGCAATATTGATTTTTAAAAGACTTTTTAATGTAACGTTTCGTTTAATTCTAAGCTGTGTCCGTTTCGATGTCCATCTTTTGCAACAGTGGTTGACCGAGTGATTAACACGTTCGCGTTGACGGGGGAATTCATGCTTTCATGGAAGGCTACTGTAAAAGCGCTTTCTTCATAGAGCGACATCTGTCTAAATAAAAAGTAATTTTACCGCAATGATAACGATTGGTGCTCTTTATTTTTAAGCGCTTTTGCTGCCATGTGGTTCGGTGTATATTACATGTCCAAATCTAAAAGTTTGTTAGCAAAGCGAACATATTGTAACTATGTGCATGAATGAATATGCGTATGTAATAGTGTTTGAATTTATAAAAAAATCGATGAGATGAAATGAAATAAATTCTACTTTTTCTATTAATATTCATTAAATTTCCATTATTTAGTTTTATATTTTTTGGAAATTTTTTTGTAGTTATTAAACGAATTAAATTGTAGGTAATACACACCTTTTGACGAATGATTCATATGTGAGCCACCGGTGATACGCGGCACCTGATTGGACATCTAAGTGGAAGCCAACGTGAACGCGTTAAAAACGGATGAATGATGTAGAATTAAAATTCCTAGTTGAGACTATCAATTGTTTTGCTGACTAGGGGCATTGGGAGTTTTCCCATTTACTCTCTCGTATGCTTCTTTTACAAATACCCTCCTGTCGAATGTATATTCCTTTCCCATGATATAAATTTGTCTTGTATTAATATACCTGGAACGGTCATCCTAAATGGAAAACATTAAACAATGTTATTTTTTTCAAAATATTTTTTACTTTTAGTTATGAACATTTTGTATATACTGGGAACATAAATGTCTATAATTTTGTTTCAGGATGCAAAAGTACAGGTGAAATTTTCAATCTTTACGGAAACAACCACGGTGAAAACAGGTATGTATATATGTGTCTGTGTGTTATTTTAAATATATAAATATATATATATATATATCACGAATGATATGTAGAAGTGTTAGTTCACTATCTACGAAACATTCAATACATGGCCGAAATAAAATTTTATTTCATTGTAGTAAACTTAAGTCGGGCTTCGGCTATAGAGGTCGAAGCAAAGCTACCATAAGAATCTCAGATGATCACCAAAGGGGGTTGGAAGAGCTCTTTTTGCTCTGTTTTGCTTTTTATGTGAGGGAAATTTCACTTTAATCGTCAGAGACCCCGTAGTCTGGATGGAGGGACTTCAAGGGAATCTAAGTGTAGACTTAGTGTCTAGTAGGGTTCAACATTAAGAGTGTACCGTGGGATCTGCTGATTCTGTGATTTTTTTAGAAAGCGTTATTGTTTAAATTAAAAATTAAAAAAGAGTTGTATAGAGAAATAAGAATGAATATTATGTTTTAAATGAGAGAATGGGAAAAATTTAGGATATTAAATTATTATTGTAAGAAATGAATAGGAATAAAGTTACATTTATATATATATATATATATGAAACTAAATCAAAGCTTCATTTAGAGCTAATAATAGAAATCAGATTATGAGTTTTCATAATTCACAAAAAAAATCTCGAGAACTAAAACTTTTACTACCTGGAAAAATTCTTTCTGTTTTTTATATGACACCTAATTTCGAGGAACAAAGAAGCTATAGACAAAGAAAAAAAGAGTTTTGATATTGGCCTCATTTTTATTGCCATGTCTACAATGGTAACATTTGTTCCGATGTATTTAGGCTCCTGGAAACAAGTCTACAGTAACATATAAATTATACAGAACAAAGTTATAAAAGTCCAAAGTAAGTTTTAGAATTATAAATTTTATGAAGATTCTTTTCTTTTAAAATCTACTGAAGGTGTGCCTTCTCATAAATATTTTAAAGTGATATCAAAAGTGAACAATCCTTTTTTGAATGGTTTTAAAAATTTAAAATGGTCACTGGTCGCTTATTATTTTTAATTTATAAATTAAATCGATAAAACTTTTCTAAGAAAGAAGATTATGTTTAAAGGCTTAAAACTAGTTTTTGGCACTCCTTAAATGAATGTATTTGTTGAAGTAAGCACACATCAAAAATAGCTAAACTGGTGCCTTTATTCAACCGCGTAAAATAATGAAAGCGAAGACAATGTGAAACAATAAGCACGATAATTATTTTCATTTTATTATTTTTACTGAGCTATTGTGTGCCCGCCCGGTTTCCTTCCTTTCATTTTAATTTATTTGCCGTACTTGGTAAATTATGTTCAGTAAAAATAATTAAATAGTCGAAAATGAAGGAAATCAAATTGGTTTTATTCACATATACGAATAATCAAATTCAATATCAATAGTATCATGATTAACCTAACAAGTCCTTTCAATGCATCCAGACCATCAGTTAATATGATAAATTAGTAATTATCTCACATTCCCTTAAGCGAGATCCGATTCAATGTACTAACATGGCTGGTTCCTGCTTTACACAGCTACTTTCACTCGCGACGTTCCACACTCATGAATCAAAGGGTCATATACTTTTATTTCTTTTCCGTGGCCACGTTTATCTTCACTTGACTAAACGAATGCTTACACTGATAAATTAAGCATGTCCTATCTCTTTACTCTCTATTTACACCTCTCTTACTATTAAACTATCGTAGTTGATAAATGTTCATGACGATCATCTATTCACTACTACATCCATATACCTATATTCTAATCGAGCCCATAAGATTCACGATTCATCTACTGAGGTTGTTCTCAAATCATACAATGTATAAAAAATGGGTTTGTTGAAAAATACGGCAAAAGACTCTTTAGCATTGGACGAGTCGTTCTTTTAATGCTTTTTGTTGCACGAATTATTATCTGAAGAAGATTGCAGTTCTGCTAGATAAGGAACACAAATAAATAAACTGACAAAATTCCTTCAAAAATTCCAGAGACTGAAGATTGTGGATAAAAAGACAGACCTGTAGCGCCTTAAAATACTCCTTCTAGCTATGAATAATATCTTTTTTTTTTAGCGGACGAAAAGAAAAACATGAAAAATACGAAATTTCTCCGCATTGTTTCAATTTAGAAATTGAATAAAATTCTACTTCGATTTTTCTCCTTTTTTTTCTTTTTAAATGAAGATCAAGTGTTCGTATACCGAATGAATAGCATGCCGTTAGGATCGATAGACTTCTGAATGGAATGATTTAAAATAAAAAAAAGTATCGGAATAGACATTTTTGCCCATTTTCCCAAAAACCGGCAAATTAGTTTACACAGCCGAAACGAAACAAATTTTATTTAAAAAAAAAATTTGGATCTCAAAGTTACAATCCTAATTTTTTTCGACTTTTCGTTTAACAGCTAGACCTCAAAGTATGACATAAATATTTAGAACATTAATTAAAACGAAATTTAAAGTGATTTTCAAAACATTCGCCTAGATTTGCATACCATATCACAACCCATAGTTTTCAAAGTTTTAAGCGTTGGGGCATTTTCGTCTTTGCGCTATTACACGTCCGCATATATTCCTTATACCTAAAAGTACAGAAATGATCATTTTAACTTTGGATTTGGTGGAAAAACATTTTCCCGAATGTATACTGCACTTTCGAATGTTGAAAGGAAGAAATGCTATGTTCACTTTTTTTCTTCCAGGCCCATGGGTGTCTTAGGGAATATTTACGCTGAGAAACATGGAGTTGCCTCCATAAATATGAACGACCACAAATTGAGTCTGTGCGGACCCCACAGCATCATGGGAAGGTCCATTGTGGTAAGTCAAGTTCTTTTTCTAATCACAATTGCAATAAACAGCACCACTATTTTATTAACATCGTAGATTAATGAAAACACTGGACCGCATGTTCTGATGGCCCGATAGTGGTGATTTGCCCTTACGTCTGTTTTGGGGAAATAAGTGACGCTTTTCCTCGTATTTCACAAAGAATGGGAGAGAATCTTAAAATGAAAGAAAGGAAATGCCTCTTATGATTTCTGTTGATTCCCTGATACCTGACATGTTCCTAGGTCGTTCATACAGCACTTGATCGCAACAAAACTGTGCCTTCCTAAGTACAATGTGACTTCGATACTTAAGGCATACAGGAAACCATAGCATATGTTTAAAATCATTCGTATATATATATATTGCTTTTAAAAACACTAGTGTCATTCTCCTGTCAAAAGTAATTCATCGAAAAAGGGTTGAGTTTCTAGAGTTGTTTTAAAATACAGGGGAAATAATCTACGAATTTTGAAAAAAATCTAAAAGTCTGATGTTCAATTTGCGTATTATAAGTTTCTTGAAAACTCCATTTTTATTCCACAGAAAACAGTATATGGAGTGTATCAATTTTATCTACACGGATCAAACACCTATAATTTTATTAAAATATGTATACATTTTCCTAGTCTCATCAATCAATTCCTAGTCTCATGAATCGCTCGAATACTAACCGAAGATCAGAGGGAACCAGATTACCGATTTTTTCGATGTTTTATTCCGTTTTTGATGTGAGAGAGCGACCAAGGCGTGAATCTTGTTTAATGTCTTCTTGGACATTTTGAAAAGGCTTAAAGCACTCAAAAGCACGTGCACACGAGTAGCGGTTTTTCCAAGTTTCATGCGAAATTTCACAAGAATTCGTTGCTCTATTGTTACATTTATCATTTTTCAACGAAACAAAATATAACTGTAATGGGTAATGCGGACACAGGCAACGGGCATACGGATTTATTTCAAGAAATGAAAGGCCCTGCATTCGAAAGAGAAGGATTCTCGCCAAAAGCTGTCGGTTGCTGGCGTTAGGTGCATGCTAATTACCTCATAACTATGGACCTCATAATTTTGAGCGGCGATCAAGTGATGACGCATGAACAAGGTACCTTTCTTTCTATATTGAGAATTTGTACACCGATGAATTTCAAGTACTAGTAACATCATGTACTCGGAATAATTTTTTCCTAGCTTTATCTCTTGTCAATATTTCTCTTTTTTATTGTTCATTATTTACGAGAGGATAAAATCTCAAATCATTAATTTAATAGAATTCTCAGTTTTAAATGGAATGCTCTCTTTTACAGATTCACCACCATGATCACCATGGTTTGGGCCTGGGTGGACACGCGGAGAGTTGGAAGTCCGGTAATGCTGGCGCCCGAATTGGATGCTGCGTCATCGAAGCGGCCAAACTACACGGCCATTGACATATTAAACTACAGCATATTAAACTTTATTTGTAACACTAATAATTGCAATGTACTTTTCTTCCAAATTATTGCATCTTTGTTATAAATAAATTCTATTTACCTTATATTTCTTAATTTTTTCCAGAAAAAAAAAGTTCATTTCTGACATAATCAATCGCATTAAGTTCTAACATTGCAAATGACATTCCTGACAGTTTATTAAAATTCCAATTACACATGCTTTGCATTTTGAATTCATCGACTGTATATCTGCAGTTAAATATCGATTTATCGACTAGGATGGTTCAAAAATTATTTGTTCTAGATAAGGGAAATGGGGTAACTCACTGAAGTCCATTGACTTGTTTTCTTTTTTCTCCAAAAGTATTCCATCCTTCACAACCGAAATAATCGCCTTTATGACATTTTCGGTCTCTTTTATGGATCAGATTCATCATAAGCATTTCGCCGTTTGGATTGTTGTTCGTTTCCTTTCTACAACGAGAGAGGGGAATTCAGGGCTTTTCGAAGATGAAAAACAAGACGCAGCAGCAGTATGTATAACCAATGAAAACTGACTTATGTATCAGTGTCATATTCGTTTTCGCAAATCTTAATAGATTTGATTGACTGTAAATTCTTAATTTGAAGTATCCCTAGGGATATTGGCGATTGACCTCGTAGCTTTGAATCTCGGTCAAGCAATGAGGATGACTCCTGAACGGTGATACCCTCTACAAACTTCGACACCACACCATCGGGAAGACTAAGAACCTAGATAGATTGAACTTGCATCATCCCCACTGAATGGCTGTTTTGTAGAGATAACGGAATTTGAACGACGGCACGACGGAATCAATTTTTAAGTTTACGTTAATTTTCGGAATTTTTAAGTTTACGTTAACTATTACAAGAGGAGAATATTCATATGTTCTCGCTAGAAAAAATACGAATGTGGATAGCATATAAACGATATTTTAATAATGGCTGGGGATTTTTATATACGTTTTGTCACAACAATCATGAATAGTTTTTAAATTTTAAAACTAAATAACTTATCACAACATATATTCTTCCTGTATTCATTTCGTTCCATTGATTTATTAATTTTATTCGTTGGTAGCGATGAAACATTTACCGGTCTTTTTATTACTAGTTGTTCACTAAATTTTTCTAGTAAAACCGGTATACCTGTAAACTGTTTAAACTTTAAGTATAACGTAAAATTACTTAGCAATAAGACATTCGTTCAACATTTGTCTACTCTGACAAAAGTATAAATAAATGTATTCTAAGGACATATAAAATTGAACAATCTCTAAACAAATTATAAGTAACATATAATGACTTTTTGAGATTAAAAACAATTATAAATTATATTTTTCAACATGTTTCAAAAAATAATATGAAAGAAACATAACTGTTCATCACCTAGAATCCTGATTCTGATCTAATTTTTATACAAATTTATTCCGCAGTGTATGTTTTTTTATCCATGACTGACAATGAATGCAGTGTAATATAATTTATCATTTTAGAGAAGAAAGAAACACTCATCTTATCCGTCCAAAAGACGTATCATTGCTAGTTTAAAAAAGACATGGAAAAATGATACTTGTAAAAGTTCAGAAAGCAGAAGTAATGGAAACATCTTTAAGAAAGTCTCTTTTTATTTTATCCGTTGAATACATTGAACAGTAAAAAAAACTCATAAGAAATAAAAAGAATAGCATTATACGAAATTTTAAAATGACCTGTGTGTCGAATAAATTTTAAAAAAATATTAGAATTAATAATGCGCAGTATTTCAATATTGACCAATAAGTTTCAAAAATATTTCTATAATGATGTTAATAATTGAAGATTCAATTTTAGTATTTCATTTAAACTTGTAATATCAAAGGCTCAGAATTCCTTATTCTCAGAATTTACAAATATTGCTGGATTTTACTGAATGTTTCACGGATTGTTCGGTTTTATGGGATACGGACCAACAAAGGCTAATATCCAGTTTCGCTGATATTTGTTTATGCCGAGTTGCTTGTTTATGCGGTGATTTATTGATTTGGTTTGTTTATTACCGTCGCATTGGGAAGCAAAACGAGGGCGATTGGCGACGGACCTCTCAATTTTGAACTTTGGTCAAGTGATGAAGACGATATCTGATTTGGTACCTCTGTTTACAAACTTCCACAGTACGCCGTCAGAAAGACTTAGAGCCTCGACATACTAAATATATATAAGATTCTCTATGTGGCAGATCCTTAATGGAATTAGGACTTCAGCCAATGACTCGACGACTCGCAAGCTCGCGACCTTTATCATTCTGCAACCGCTAACACACATTTACAGTGAAATTATTGTTAATCGAAACATTAAAAGTGAATTTCCACTAGTAATTAATGCGGTTGCTACTCAAATCCATGTATACTGTATTAAAGTTCATGTGTATAAAAGAAAAAAAAGAGAAAAGAGATTAGTTCTGTTACTCAAGAGCAACATATAATAAAAATCTTTAATTTGAATCAGGTTTCCTGAGGTAACAAAGTGACGATTTTTAGGATTTTGTTCAGGAGCACTGAAGCCTTGAAATGACGTGCTAGCAGCTTTTATGGTAATGAAATGTACTTAAAAGCGAGAGACCACGATTTTTGTTTTTTTTAATCTGACAGGTTTTAAAATGTTTCCACGGCATTGGCTATAAGCAAATTAAGCAGAATTTTCATTGATTAAGATATTTAACGGTGCACAATTTATTTACTTACGAACCATAGCTTATGTTTCATAGAGATGATAGAACAAATATTTATGTGAGAATCTCTAATTTAGTGACAATTGCTTAATTTGCGATCATTGACATTCAACGTTTTAGAAAAAACGCAATAGTTATCGTGATATGGATGCGACGTGACAATAGTGCACATTTAATGCAAAAGACATTTTTGCAATGTCTTGAATTGCATTTTATCTGATCGGGATGGAAAAATTTCTTTGGAATGTATGATGCTTGGCATCAATTGAAGATTAATCTGAAGAACAGAGAAAAAAACCAAACTTTTCAAGGTTATTATTAGGACCTACTTTTATTTTGTCTCTTCATTCTTTAAATACATGTCTGTTCTAAACAATTCATCTGAATTCTAAAAACTATATTTCATAAATAAATGGCACAGAATAATAAGTAATACATGAATCGAAAGGGAAAACAGAACTTTTTTACAATTTTTTTTATATAAAAACCTTTAGTTTCATATATAATATTAATTCGATACGTAAATTCCTCTAAACACCTAAATTCGTATTCTGTCGAATGAAAATTAAAAAATTAAGACTTGTATTTTGATTTCAATTGTATTTTCAGAGAGCCTTAAACTGAACGAACCTAAAGATATAACGGATAATTTGTTTGTCTTTTTCTTTATAAGTCATTGAATTTTTAAACTATATTAATTGTAAATGAACGTTTATTTTTTAATCCTTTTTAAAATAAATATAAAGTGAATATCTTATAATTGAATACGACTACATGATTTTAATTAAGAGTTTGGAACAAATTTCAGATACTAAAAAAAATAATTTGTTATTAAATAATTACTGTCATTTCTTAAAAGGAGTAAGAGAATTGTAATAATTTCTACTTATTGTACTCTGAAAGATGGAAAAACGTAAGCCATTCGCGCCGTAAATATCTATAAAATATAATATAACCAGACATCAAATCTTGTTCATTAAAATAACAACAGATGACGCCACTATTTCAAAAATATTATCGATGATGCTAAGTAGAAACTGCGCAAAAAGTGATACACTCGTTCTTAGTTCTGGAATTTTGCTTATAAAAATCAAACTATTGGTCCTTATGTAATAGCATTTTTGTTACAAAAATATTTTCCTATGACAAAAACATTAAGACGGCACAGATAATGTTTGGAAAGTTCTGAGTTAACGCCATACTGCTAAGAGTCTCTATGTCCATTTCCCCCAGATGGCTGCTTTGCTGTTATACTTCGAACCTAGGGTTACTATTAAACAGGTACCATAGAAAGAAAACCACATAGTTACATCTTAATAAGATTATCAAAGCGCTTTAGAAGTGGTAACGACTTGAAATAAAAAATGTAAATTAAAACTCTCATAAACGAAATTTGTTATCTCTACAGAAATATTTGTAAGCAAATATTACTACATCAACTCTAACAAAATAATTCTGATGTATAGAAACTAATATGAAAAATCATTCTAATCTGGATGAAAAATCTCTCCATGAAAAGCAGTATGACATCACTGACAATATACCGAGTACGTAGAAGAGTAATCTGCGGTGGCTCACAAAAGAAGAAAAAAAAATTCTTTCCAATCTTTTGATGTTTTCAAATGACTTTAAATAAGCAGCCTCTATTCTGATCATAATGTTCCATTTTCTCTGTAGTATTCTCGCAACAAATTTTTGTACATTAAATCATCATTAGTTAAATTTCTATAAATGGCAGTTTTTGAATGCTACATGACAAAACAAAATTATTTTTCTACATATTTCCTATTTATTCCTAATCATTTGTTTCAGGAAATGAATACAAAAGCGAAACAAAGAGTTTCAAGCAGATAAACCAATATCAATATCAAAAGATATTTTTCTAAAAGAAAATATTGACAGCTATGATCTAAAAAAAAAAAAAAAAAAAAAAAATGCAAGTATCAATCCATGGCGCCATCTGCTGACAAAATGTTTTTAAAAATCGTAATTTAAGTGTGTGAATCAGTAATTTTGGAAGATTTTAATTTATACAATGTATGACTACAGTAGCTTATTTATGTCCATGATATCACCATCGTCCATGTCAGAAACAATGTCGGCCTGCATTGTTTCTGACGCGTCGTTTGTTGCGAGTCCTGTTTCCATTAAATACATGTCGTGTAGCGGAGCTGTTTCATGTTAAGTCTATCGATGGTCGGAGACTTAACAATACAATGAAGAAATTTGGGATTTAAGATGTCACAGCTCAGGTGCCATCCATGTATTCCATAGATGTATTACTTACGAGAATTTGATAAATAGAACTTGTGGAGTTTAGGTGATTTTGCACTTCAGCGGAGATCTTGACGATTTTTTGTCAAGTCTCTTAAAGGTTGCAGTTCCTTTTTTTTCTTCTGTTCTTTGCTTGCTCAGAACTCATGAGATTTGAACTATTCTACAAGTATATTGTACAATTATTTACCATTTTTTTTTTATTTAACGAACGGATTCAATCTTAGTCATTCGAAGTTAATGATATTTGCTGTGGATTGTCGTCAATTCAATTCTCGTCTGCAATGTAGGCCTTGATGAAGGCAATAAATACAAAATATTTTAATTCATCAATGACGGATAAGAGATTTGTGTTACGAGCATGACATTGGAAAATAATTGATATAATTATTTTTCTGGTGAAAGTAATCAAAATATTTCCTATATCCCAAAGTCTAATTAACAAATATTATAAATGAAATAAAAAGCAAAATCCCAACATATAACATCCTAAATACATCATTTACTAGAAATTGAAAGATAAAATTTTTTATTATTGATCCTATATATGTAGCACAGGTATTATTTTGAGAAAATTTATTAAATACTCCAGTTAAAGTTTGTCTCATATGGGAGAAAACACTTCTCCATTCCTGCTGCATAAAATTTCAACTAATGAGCATCTGAATAAGGCTATACAAGGAACCGAGAACACAGCTCCAGGTACGGATCAGATTAAGGCCACTTTTATCAAAAACTTAAAAATAGTCATAATACTGTTATCCCAAATTATTTTCAAAACTTATTTGAAAATTAAAGAGTACCTTAGTATGGAAATTTTTTTAAAAACGTTCAAAATAATTTTAGTGGGGTGCATCTTTTATTGTCTATGCAACGAAATTTTCATCCACATCATTACTAACTAGTTCCGTTTAAACAGAGTTTAACCGCAATGTATACACAAAGCAATTGTATATGCTAAACACGAAAAGAGTTTTTTCATGGGAATTAAATTAGACATCATATATGCTAACGATTCAATGTGTTTAGATGGCCTTATATATATATATATATATATATATACTGATAATTTATGAAAGAATAATTTAAAATATTTAAAAAGACAAAAATCCAGAAAGAAATGTAAAAATGAAAGAAAAAATAAAAGAAAATATGGAGCCTAGCAAGTCAAAAAGCAATATCGGGCTGAGGACCGAATAAGCGGGGTTAAACTAGTTTAATGGTACCAACCTTATATATATATATATATGTGTGTATGTGTCTTCAACTGAGTATCACAGGAAAAATAGCTCTTTAGATGTGCAGTTTACTATCATTCAGATAATTTCAAATCCAAAGGGAAAACTCTCTTTCATCGAGGAAGGTAATTCTGAAAAGAGTACCTCCGGGTATTGTCTTCTCGCTCATATTATTTACAATATATATGTTCGATATCCTTGAAACTTAAGTACTCAATATATGCTGATGCAATTTTTATTTATTGCTCTCACATCAGTCCCTCGATACTATTTGTAAAAAGATGTAAAATGCTATTGATTTAGACGCAAAATGTTTCAAAGACTAGAAAATTATTTAAGCCCTGACAAAGGCACAATAGCAGAACTTTCAAATAAAAAGAATTCAAACAATTCCTAATGTTATATTTACTGGGTTCGCAATTCCATGACAATATTTTGTTAAATATTTTGGAATATATTTATTCTAACAGAAACGAAACACATTTATATTAAATTAAATGAAATATAAAGCTTTGAAAAAAATTGTCTTAAAAGCTGGACGTACTTCATTATAGTCCGAAGACTGAATATTTAATTAAATAAACCAACAATAGCATTCCCAGTACTTTTTATACCTAACAAATGATAAATTATTGGTCGAATAGTTAGCTCAAACCATACAAAATAATACAATTTAAATCTCTCAGAACTACTTTGGATCTTCCATAATGGACGTTAAACAGCAAGATAGTTATAAAATCGCCTTTTCATTATCAGTTGATCCTACTTTGGAATTTAGGATACTCCAAAAATATTTTTGGAATAAACAGGCGAACAATCTCTCAAAGCCGGTGTAGGAGTCCATTGTTAGACATCAATGTTAGTGCCCATGAGACATCAATAGCAATATTTTCTGAAACAGAATGAAAAGAACAAATAAAATGTTTTATTCAAACAAATATTTTGAAAACCTTAAGGAGCTTCTAACCATAAATATAATATCCGATTAGACAAAAGGCAGAAGAGAGGAAATACTAAGCAGAAGAATCATCACCCAAATGGTCATGAGTTCCGGAATTTTACACAAATTCAATTTAAATCATAATGTAAAGTACCTGTAAACATTTCATTCGTTTGGAACTTATTACTTTTAATTGTAGTAAACACGCATCCTGTAGAAATCAACGCTAAAAACTACTTAAGTTAGACTCATAGTGCACTATTGCTTTCAAAGAACTTTTGGAAAATGTGCGACGTTGGGCTATTCGCGGTTTTCTCTTCACTAACCCTGGGAACTTTAAATGAGATTGATTGCACGAAATCGAGAATTTCTTCCCAACAAAAATGAAACGTGATTAGGTAAATTGGAGGCAGGTAGAAATAAAGTGAAATGGTTAGATAGGAAAGTATAAGCAAAGTGAAACCTAGACGACAGAGGTCGAGTGTCACTAGCCTTACAGATGGTAGAGATCAAGAGTTGCTACGGGCCATAGTGATCGTAATAAAGTCAAGGAATCAAGCCAACTTCATCTGATAAGACTTGGGAAAGACACTCTTAATTCTATTCGGTATTAGTTGAGCGGATGAATATATCTAGGGTATCATCATGGAGAGCATATATTCCTTAAACATTAAATTACAAAGTTGATAAATAAACAGTTGTGTGAGACTTGACTGGCGTATCCTTGAGTAGGTTATTTACTTTTAGAGTTAATTAGTTATATTTGACTGAATTATGGAACAAGAATCGAATAGGAATATTTATCCGCCACAAATGTAATAACTAATAAATAAATATTCAGAACGTTCTTGAAGAAAATGAAATAGATTGATATCTATTGAATTAAAATAATAATTTAATGGGGACAATGGCGTAGTGACGAGGAGATATGGAGGTAATAACCCCTATAAGGATTGCTATGTTCTGAAATTTTAAAACTGAAAATTTTTTACGCTGAATTTTTTACATTTTTTCAGAAAAAATTAATGTTCAAAATCTCGTTCTGAACATAAATATTCTTTTCACCTTAAAAATAAACAATAAAATTTGAAATTAATTTTGAGAACTGAGCTGAAGTAGGAGACCCAGCACTCTATCAGCATCTCCATTTCCAAATGCCGATGGCTTCCAGTCGATTTCCCGATAAATCTCCAAAGCAGATTTCAAAGACAGGCGGTCTCCCATTTCTCAGAACCTTAGTGTATTTATACCTATTTAACTCAAGTATGACGTCACAGAAATATATATATATATATATATATATATATATATATATATATATATATATGTGTGTGTGTGTGTGTTTATATTAATTCAGTAACAACCAGAAAAGTAAGGGGGACTATTTTCGTTTTTGGATACGAGAGGTGTCTTTCTCATAGGCATGTTAGAAAAAGAAAAAACGATTGGTGGGCAATACTACAGGGAGTTACATGTTTCGCAGAACTGATACCTTTTGTTACGGAATTGCCACACAATTTTCTATATGGTAAACCCAGCAGTGTTGGAAAATTCTTTCTCTTCTACGTAGTTCAACAAGTATTGTTCTTTAGAAAATGTCGTGTTTAATGTTGTTCTCTAATTTTATAAGAGTCTAAGAATACTTATTAATGAATTATTTATTTCAAAACTAAGTTATGCTTTTTTTTCGATTTTCATTAAAAAAATATATATCCTACGATTCATAAGGTAATTGACTATTTCCAGTATTGAATTTTATGGACATTTTTTTCTGACATTATTCTGATATTTTTAGCCAAAAAAAAAATGATTATTCTCTGTTAAGTCTTGTTTGTAAGTAGTGGACTGTATTCTTTTTCTCTACTAAAAACTGTTTTATTGTAATAGATTATAAATCAATTTACCATCGCATACATTGGACGATAAATCTATTCGAATTTCATATCACTATATTGGGAGACTTTATTGTTCCACGTTCTTGTCTCAATCAAGGCATGCCAACTCTTTCTACGAAAACAATGCAAATTTTAAGGAAAAAAAAAGGATTATGATACAAAATTCAAATTATTAAAATTACAGCAAGCGATAATTTATAAACTTAAATATATCTGACGTTAAATGTAATTATTGCTGTCGTAAAATCAAATTAAAAATAAATTTTTACGCATATATTTGTTCCCAATATTTCTCTTTTAAAAATCTTAACGATACTAATGTTTTAGTAATGCAACTGGAAGGGCATTTTTATAATTTTTGTAAATGATTTTATGTCAATTTTGCTCTTCCGCATAAAGAATATTTCGAAATGGCATTTCGAGGTGTTTTTCGAGCTGGTAGCATTAATGTTTTGCTATAAATTATTTATTAATGTTGGCAAAAAAAAACTTCAGAATATCGAAAACACATTTTAAGTAAAAACGGAAATTTATTTAATTTTTGAAAAATATATTTTTTTTCCATTATCTTCAGTCCATCTAAAACTATTAAAATTATTTACTAAAGCTGTATTCTGGTATCCTGCGGAAACTGATATAGATGGTAATTTTTATTGTGCAATTGCTATTTAACTCGAGAGTGTGTTTTCGTAAAATAACAATGAAGTTACACTAAAGCGATGTAGTAAAACTGTTGGGAACTGATGGGAATGAAGTGAAATAATTTTTTTTTTAATTTTCCTTCAAATTGTCGTTTTATTTTTAGGATCTCCAATAATACATGACAAGTAGACATTTTAGCCATGACATTTTTAAATTTTCCTAAATCTGTCCACCGTTGACAATTTTTTTTCTTCTCTCACTCCATAACACAGCTGCAGCAACTCTCTTCCGCAAAGTCGATAGATGTTTCATTACCTTAATAACATAGCCGACGGGGAATACCTTTTGGCTTAGTTGTCCAAAGCCTTGCATAGACGATCGAGTTTTCTTCGGACAGACAGATCAAAGTCTCAAATCGCCTCGATCACTAACGACCAATCAACCTCCCCTTCGTCACGAGATGAAAAACCATTCCCTAGAGCGCGAATAACACATTCCGCTGAATGATACAAAATTTCTTTCTAATAGTCCAGTTCTGGACATTACATTTGGACATTACATTTTTACAATGCACCAAATAAAAAAAAAAGGTGGGGGGGGGGATTGTTCAACACACTTCATAGAGGAAAAAAGCACTTTCTTCTCTTAAAAGAATGGTTTAAACTTGGTATTAGTGTGCATAGAAAATGTTTTATGGGCATTAATGTTATACCGAAAGTAAAGACGTATACCTGATCTAGCTTCATGAAACATGTGCATGGTACACCAGTACAAAAAAAAAATTATTTTGAAGAATGTAATATTAAAAGTAATTAAAGATTCTTTCAGACAATATTACTAATTTCATTTGGAAAAGAAAATGTAAGTTTTGATAGTCATTATTTAGAATATTTAAAAAAGGAAAATTTTCAAGATTTTCAAAACTTTTACAAAATACTCAATTTTAATATTTTTTAGTTATTTTAAGTGATTTAAAAAAAAAAACTTTATTTTAATGTTTTAGTAGTTATTCTTAGCTATTTAGGTATTTTAAGTGATAGCGAAAACAAAAGTTTGAATGAAATATTAAATTTGACTTTTTTCGTATTTTAATAATTATTTTCACACAAACCTAAGACCCACAAAAAATACTTAAAAATTCAACAATATTAAATTTGACAATTAAAAAATAACTAGAACTTTTATTCATAAATATATTCTAACTTTTACAGGACATATATACGACAATATCAACAAAACATTTTATGAATCTATCTTGAACAGAAAAAAATGCCTTAGGACAGTGTTTTCAACCTGTGGTACGTGTTCTCCAAGGGATACACGAGAGGCTGTCGGGGTACGTGAAAATAAAGCAGTTATAGTGACCATACACCTAAAAGTAGAATTAAATTATTTTAAAATATTAAAAGAAATTTTCTTGAGAAGATATATTGAGCGGAACCTGGCGTCAGAAACCATTCTGAAGAACCTTTTCGTTAGCGGAATGGCGAACGTAAAGAATCTTTGGAAGGTGAAAAAGACTGTGTACTTTCCAAGAAATTGTACACCAAGAAAGAGTGACCAGAAAATGATGCAAATATCAGGTTAGACGTACATTACCGACTTATGCAAATGATGTAAAATGCTCAGCTCTTCAGCGCAGGTTGAAGAAGATATAAGGAAAATGACCAACAGAATGTTCAATTTTCGAGTCGTTATTTCTGAAAAATAATCGTACAAAATTTGTTTTTGTCTCAGAAAATGCATGTAATACCACAGAATGCCCGTCCATCATCAACAGAGATTTCAGCAGACATGATTTTACGAAGGGCATGTAAGAAGAAAAGGTTGCTCCTAAGAAGGACTGAGAAGGAAAGATAAGTCCTTACGGCAAATCTCAGCTGACACACACTTGGACGCGTCCACAGTGTATCTTCTGTGCCGAAGATGGGCAGAACAAGAAAATGTGGCAGATTTGAGGGGTGCCGGAGCAGCTAGAGTAACATCCCCACCACCGAAAATCGACTCATCCACCGAAAAGTTGAGGTGGGACTGGAAACCATTTACACCTCAATTAGCAGCAAGTTCAAGACACCCTGGATGTTCCTATATCAACCAGAACGATTTTCCATCGATTGGCTGCTAGAGGCCGATATTGATGGCTTCGATTAGAAGACTGCCATTCATCCCACATCATAGACACTAACTACATCTGTAATGATGCAGGGCTCGAACGATGTGAACGATAGAATGGCGCAGAGAGGAGTCTTATGAGTCACGCTTCTTTTTCTTCAATAATAATCATCGCGTACGAGTGTGGCGTCTACATGGAGACATGTCTAATCCAATTGCAATTGTAAACGCCACGCCACAACGCGGCATCATGGTTTGGGGCACAATTGCATATGATCCCAGGTCACATCCAGTTCGTATTCAGCTTACTATGTCAACCCAGCGATACTTGAATGATGTGCTGGGGCCGGTGACACTCCCCTATCTTCAGGAGGTGCCCAATTCCTACTATCAACAGGATAACGCCTAACCGCACACTGCTCACATCAGTCAACAGACTCTGTAAGGTGTAGATATGTTTCCTGGCTACCGTTCTCTCCTGATTTCCCACCAATTGAACACATTTGGAATGTTATTGAACTCCATTCTTAGACCCTGCCACTGACACTTTCAAAAGACGAACTATGGCAAATGATTTCTCAGGACGACATCCGTACTCTCATTGACTCTGTTCCTAGACATGCTGCTTCGTGTATCATCGTCCTCGTTGGACCTACAACCTACTGATCCGACGCTTTTCTCGCTCTGTATTATGCATATAATTTCTAAATAAAGATTACTTATTGCTCGTTGCTGTTTCTCTCTGTTTGCCGAGTTTCATCACTCTCTGGACACTCCTTTTTGGTGTTGTATTTTCAAAGTTGCTTAGTGTATTTGTTGCCATTTGCTACCACAAGGTTTATTTAATGGGTGCTTTTTATGCATGCTTTCATAAAAAAATAAAAACTGGGGCATTTATAAACGCAGCTCCAAACGTGAGAATGCATTGATCATCTTTTGAGCTTAATTTTTCAAAATTTTATGATTCAATGCAGTCCTAAATATCTCATTAATTCCCCCACACCCTAGTTTTTATTGTAAATTGTTTCCATACTTCAAAAATAAACAATTTAAAATCAGATCGCTTGATTCAACTCAATATACCCCTTTTTCGGTAAAGTTTTCAGAATCTAGTTGAAACGGAATGTGTGAGGGAGATTATCTCGTGGATTCTTGGTTGGAGTACCAAAAAAACTAAGCCAGCTTGGGATACACTGACTTAGAATCGCTGCCTTTAGGAATACAATATACTTACATTTTCAAAAATAAAAATTATAGAAGAGCGCATTTTAAATTTGTAAAGGTATAAAACGAAAGCTAATAATGCTTGTAGCATTCTTATTTTTAATGTGTTATTTTCCCTTTTACAAAATGTACTAAAACTATTTTAGTTCAATATAATTTTCTTATATATAATTATAATATAATTGAATATAATTTTCTTTTTAAAATAGTATCTTTTTGCGCAATATCAATAATAATGGTTGAGATAATAAACAATTATTTAGTTTAATCTATACCTTAGATTTTCATGAAAATGTCGAACCCAATTCATTTCTGCAAAATAATAATTAAAATTAGAAGTGACCCCAGCTTTGAACAAAACAACTTTTAATTTCTCTTTGTTTTGCTTTGGCATAATTTAACAAATTTGATTTTTTGTGGTACATATATTTCAGACACATGCATTTATTTTATTTTATTTCGAAAATATTTAATTTTATCAAAAAAAATTTCGTGCTGCTAAAATTTCTAAATGATAGTATTGTAACAATGCAGTATTTTATATTATGTAACAATAATCGGCAAAATGCAAATCTACTGTCCTGATAAACTATAGGAAATATTTTAACACTAATTTCATTGAAGATTTGAAATTTGACATGAATAGAAAATGCTAAATCTTTTCGTACTCAACAAGTTTTGATACATATATGATAACATAATGAATATTTTTCATCACATTCGATATTTCATTGTCTTCCCTTCATTTTCTATTACTTGTTAACTGAATTGCCTTGGATTCATGCTGTTAATTAAGTTTCGAATTTTATCTTTTAGCTTGTTGAACCTTTTGCAACTGTTGTTCAGCCAGATCAAAAGATCCATTTTCATAACTAAAGTCAGATATCTTCTTCTGTAAGTGTCCAGTCATAATCAGTTCAGGACTGCGAGATGGCTAGGGTAAAATAACCACTTTCAAATATAGTTTTAAAATAATTGACAAAATAAGCAGAACGACTATCTTGTTGAGGAACTAAGCAACCTTTCTCCAAAGAAATATTTACCCAAGACAAGGACTTATCCAACAAGAAATTGCCATGAATTTGCCGTTTTTTTCCTACCAGTAAGACTTCTGTTACCTTCCCCCTTCTATTCAGTACATCTCATTATTCGGGCTATCTTTAGAAAATCGTTTTTCATCTGTAAATACCACATTATTCTATTGGTGGTTATTTCTTATACAGTTTCTTGAAATAATCACTTTATTCTCTAAACGAGATTTTGTTAAGAACACAATTTTTTTTACCTGATTTTTGTGAAATATTTAAGCACTTAATTCATATTGAATTTAACGGAACGACAACCTTATCTTAACCTTCCCAAGGACATCACGAGCAGTAACCAGAATTGAAACTCCATGTATTTGAAGCACCTCTCACTAGATTCGAGTCTAAACTTTCACTTTCTTTCTTCTGCAACAGTTATTCTTGATTATAGTATAGGAGATTTATATAAAGATAGGACATTTGCAATGGCTTGATGAGAGATTCCTTCGGTTCTCATTTGTTCTCCCCAAAAATTCGGCTCTGTACTTTGATTTCATACTAAAGTTTAGTTTATATGCCGATAATTAATTTATAGTCCAATGTTACAACTTCCTTTATGTTATCTAGAATGTTAATTTATCATTTTATTCGAGCCTAAACTTTCGCATTTACCTTTCCAGGTGTGCAAAAACCTTTTCATTTAAAATTTATACAGTTTAGATAAAATTTAAAAATTTCGGTTGATGTCTTAAAAAACATTTTTGGCTGTAAATTTCAGATACTATTACACGTGTCTTTTTAAATTTATGTCTCATATTTTTACCCTGCCATTATGGGGAAGGGATTTTCTACCCTTTGGTGAAGGACAGTTGACATAGAGTGCCGGCAGTGTTTGAAACCTTCAATCTTTGGTTCATCAGAAATGTCATTGTGTGATATGTAACAGACCAATTGAAAAATCCCCGGCTTGACACATAGATGGCGCTACTAGAATTAAATCCATATGTTTTTTAGTTAGCTCTAACCCTCAAAAGATGCGTGTATAAATTTGACAGCTGTCGGATTATTAGTTTGTGAATTATAGCATTTTGAGGGAAGCAACTTTTGTTACTGTGAAAAAAATGGATAAAAAGGAATTTCGCGTGTTGATAAAATATTGCTTTTTGAATGGAAAAAATACAGTTGAAGCAAAAACTTGGCTTGATGCCGAGTTTCCGGACACTGCCCCAGGAACATCTACTATCAAGGATTGGTATGCTAAGTTTAGATGTGGTGAAATGAGCACCGAAGACGGTGAACACAATGGACGCCCAAAAGAGGTTGTTACCGACGAAAACATTAAAAAAATCCACAAAATGATTTTGAATGACCGTAAATTGAAATTGAATGAAATAGCAGACACTCTAAAGATATCAACTGAACGTGTACATCATATTATTCACGAATATTTGGGTATGAGAAAGCTCTGTGCAAAGTGGGTGCCGCGCGAGCTCACTTTTGACCAAAAACAACGACGAGTTGATGATTCGGAGCAGTGTTTGAAGATGATCAAGCGTAATAAACCCGAGTTTTTGCGTCGATATGTGACAATGGATAAAACATGACTCCATCATTTCACTCCGAAGTCCAATTGACAGTCATCCGAGTGGACTGCACACGATGAACCCGCTCCAAAGCTTGGGAAAACGCAACAGTCGGCTGGCAAGGTTATGGCGTCTGTATATTGGGATGCGCATGGAATAATTTTCATTGACTACCTTGAAAAAGGAAGGATCATCAACAGTGACTATTACATAGCGTTATTGGACCGTTTGAAGGACAAAATCGCCGAAAAACGGCCGCATTTGAAGAAAAAGAAAGTGCTGCTTCACCAAGACAATGCACCGTGTCACAAGTCAGTGAAAATCCATGAATTGGGCTTCGAATTGCTTCCTCCTCCACTGTATTCTCCAGATCTGGCCCCCAGCGACTATTTCCTGTTCTCAGATTTCAAAAAAATGCTCGCTGGGAAGAAATTTTCGTCGAATGAAGAGGTGATTGCCGAAACTGAGGCCTATTTTGAAGCAAAGGACAAATCGTACTATAAAAATGGTATCGAAAAATTGGAGGGTCGCTATAATCAGTGTATCACCCTTGAAGGGAATTATGTAGAATAAAAAAACTAATTTTGCCAAAAAAATGTGTTTTACTATAGTAGGCCGGGGACTTTTCAATTGACCTGTTAGAAGACTGGTTTTACGAATTGTTTTTTCTCTAGTCAGCGATCCTTTTTAAAATATTGTCTCTCAGAAACTAGAGAACCCTTCTAATTCATTCGAAACTGAAAATATTCTGTTGTAAAGCATCTAAGTAAGAAAGATACATAGTAATTTCGAAATAGAATTTTTAATATTATTTAGATAACTGATTGGTTAATTGAATTAAGAAGGATATAATCTTTAATTACAGTAATAATGAAAAATCAAGTAAGAAGTTTTCATTGTTACCGTAAGAGAAGAAGCAGAAGATAAGAAAATAGAACCGATTTTAGCTGTGAAAGCTAAAATTAATAATATTTTGGCCTAAATAATTGATTAATTCAGAAATTTTTACTTTTAAATAATTAATTTTAAACAAGTAAAAATGCTTCAAAATAAACGAAACTAAATAAGTCTTCTTAGCTGTCGAATTTACAGACAGAAAACATTAAAGAAACTCCAAAAATCTTTAAAACTTGTTGAATATCAGTTTTAGAAATTTTAGTCTGGCTTCACAACCAGACAATTTACCAAAAATGACAAACAAATGTCATTTTTCTTCTCATTTTTGAAACATTATGTAGCCTTAATGAACATGTGGGAAAATAAATAAATTATTTAATATTTGTATTATTCTAAGATCTAATACAATGAAATGGTCGAGTGCTCAACATTTATGATATGCTATTTTTTAAGCATTATGAAAACGTATAATAGAAATTATAAACTCTTGCCAATTACATCGCCGAAAAATGTTAATTTCTCTTATTGCTTCAAACAAGTTTTTGTGTGTCAATCTTGGTGATTTAATCCCACTTGCTCTACTAAAACTATTCTTTTTCTATTTATAAAATGTATCGAAATATATTCGGTAAAGTGTACGCATGTATATACAC
This sequence comes from Nephila pilipes, assembly GCA_019974015.1. Lineage (NCBI taxonomy): Eukaryota > Metazoa > Arthropoda > Arachnida > Araneae > Nephilidae > Nephila > Nephila pilipes. The sequence goes on along the minus strand of BMAW01051322.1, from coordinate 1,250,116 downwards.
TAGACTGAGTGGAGTGAAATTTGATGTTTTTTTTAAATATGAAGTTGAAGTTAACTCTTAAAAAGAAGTGTGCCAAATTTCTGCATCAAGAATAGTTTAAAATAATAAAAAAAAGCCTTTAGCAAATGAAATTTAAAATAATTATAAATCTTATTTATCACACTTAATTCAAAATACCTAAAGATATATCTAACCTATTATTATTTTCCATTAAAATAATTTAATGGACTTAAAAAAGATGTTTCGTAAGACTATTTTTTAAAAAAACGTTAATCATCTTTTTATAACAAAATCCTCACTCCATATATCTGCCCGAAACTTTTAAATTTTTCTGCACCGAACATTTGTTAAATAGTGTGCGCTGATTTTATTTATATTCATTAAATAACAAAGTTAAAAAGTCTAACTATGTATTTCGTGGTAGTTCTGAAAGAAAGGGAAATGTTCATATAAGCTTTGTATTATGAAAATTTAAATTTCCTCTCTGTATAACAATAAAGCTTTTCAATCCTACTGAAGCGTCATTTCTTAAATAATGTTTTAAAAAAATATTTGAACGACATTTTGTTGTTTTCATGTGAAAGACCCTTTATTCAGCAGATGGATAGATATCATCTTAAATTTCATAAAATTTCGAAATATTTTTATATTCAGCTCATTCCAGAGACAGCGCGTCGTCAAAAATGAGCAATCAGAACACAAAAGAAAAGATTATGTAGCAAATTCTTTTGGTATAACATTTCTATGGTTTCAATTGCTGCGAATTGCATTTAAATAGTTAAAGGAGGATAAACCGATTATCTGTAACCATTCCTTGCATTTATTTTACAGCATGAGAGATCACAAACTGTTATTGCTCTTGGCACTTGTTTTAATAACGGGTAAGTTTAGCATGTTTGAATTTTTGAAGTAACATTAATTTTTTCGGTTTCCACATACACAGGTTTCTTTCTTTTTTGTATTATTTTAAGAATAATTTTTAATCGAACTGAAACTTTTTATGTGAAAAGTATTTTGAATGAATGTTTGAAAATCAATTATTGAGTACAAAAATTAAATACCATCGTTCCGTTTACACAGAAGCTCTAGAACCCTTTCAAACGAAATAAATAATAAAAAAACATGTATATTTAATCCCTGAATTTCATTTGATCCTTATTTTTTGTAAGGAATAATTTATTACAATATTCTAATTAGAATTAAACCGTTTGGTATTTTATAATACCTGTTTCTGTAATCGTCATTTGAAAAGAAGAATTGATGAAAAAAAGTTACGATTCCTTAATTTTGTCTCGCAGTGATGTCTTTATGAGAAAAAAAAAGCTTTCTGTCTCGAATGGTAATCTGCAACAAAGTGTTTTTCTACATTACTTGGAATATGCGTTTCGTAAGAAACTGGGTTTTCAAAAAAATAATTACTTGCAATAAATAACTGAATTTATAAATGAAAAAAAAATTATAAACTCGAAATATTTGTTCATCATTAATACTCATTCACAATAGCATGTTTTACTGTGTTGAGAGTATAAAAATTGAAATGAGGTTTTTTAAAGTGTGATAAGTTTAAATCTAGTGCAAATGACATTTAGGGATTTACAACTAATGTTCGACAAATAGGCTTACAATAATAAAATAATACGATGAAGACAAATTATTTCTAAAAGAACCACACAAACACACGCGTGAAAAATCTTTGTAATCAAGTAAGGTGTAACCAGAGATGGTATGGAAACGGCAATAGAGTAAAATTGGATCTACCATGAATATATATATATATATATATATATGGCAAAAGGCAAAATAATTAATATGTACTGAATCAAAAGTAATTAAAGAAACTATGAAATAAAATTTAAAGAGTAAAAAGCTTTTTTAATAATTTTTTTTATAAATTTATTTAATTTTGTTAAATAAATTTAATAAAAAAATTTCGAAAAAAATTACAAAAATAGACACGTAAAGTATAGGAAACAGTAAATGAAATTATAGTAAGCAATAGAGACAATGGAAAAATTGGAAATAAAATAATTTATTTCTGTCATACTCACTGCGGACTGTCAATTATGGTTATACATGTATATATATAAAGGGTATTAAAATTGATTTATGGTATTTTAAAATATTATTACCAACTCAAAGGCATCTCACGATAACGCTACGGAAGTTGTGGTGGCGTTGCTATCGTCATTTAAATAAGTCTTTAAGCTGTTCTCCGGTAAATTTGAAAATGGTCCGTAGTGCCCATCAACTTTGGCAATATATATAGAAATAAATATGTATATAAACTGATAATACACTGCAAAACTACATATATAAAAAAATTAATTAATCGAATTTAAAATGTAATATTAAAACTTGTAAAAAATGCTTTCCAGGGAGGACTTGACCAAGCGGCCTCTTCTTGTCTTTGATGTTTTTCTAAGATTAGCAACAACAACAACACATATATTTCAATGAAAGCAGAGTAAAAAAGTTAAAAATAAAAAGATTAAACTATAAATTGAAAAGAGGAAAAGTCTAAAAAGAAATTAATGTCTTTAAATTACTGTTAGTTGAATAATAAACAGAAACCCACCAAGAAAATAATTAATATAAAGGAATAATTAAATGAATCAATTAAAGTTAAGAAGCAATACTGAAGTTAATTCTTACAGAAAGAACTCATATTAATTTTTTTTAAAGAGTAAATGAAAAATGCAGTAAAATTGGAAACAGATTAATTTTGTGTGCTTAAAACGTAAAATAAGAAATAATAAAATTTTGCAAAACAAAACAATTGATTGACAAATATACCACAAAAATTACTGAACCTAAAGATAAAACAATAATCATAAAATAGAACAAATAAAAGCTTGAGAAAATAAAGATAATTAGAAAAAAACACTGTAAAGTAATTGAAGTATAACATTAATAAAATTTTGAATCTGACTTAACATAGATTTGATTCTGGTTAAATAAAACTTTAGTGGCACAAAACGTTCCCAAACAAGAAAAAAAAATGCTCTAAACAAAAATGATAATATTTTAAATTCAAAATACTAGTTACATAATGGAGGAAAATAAAAAAAAAAATTAAGAAAATTAGCTAAAAACATCAAGATATTATATTCAATACTAATATGATAGTTAACTTATAATATATTCCTTTTTGATTATTTTTAAATGAAATCTTTAAAATTTCGTAAAGTTAAAAACTATGCAAATTATACTCGTAACCAAATTTGTATTACATAAGATGAAAATATAATTTTTATAAAATTTTAATTATGATATAAAAAATGAACAGTGGATATTATTATTCCAAAAGGATACCCTATTCACGCGAAAATTGAAAGTTCCGCTTTCATTAAGACACTTCAATAAGTATTATCAATAATTTCAAATTCAATATATAAATATTATGTTTCATTTTATTGTTATTAGTTTGAATTAAATTTAAACAAGAAGGATAAGAAGATGGTTTACTCCTGTCTAAGGTATTAAAATAACACATAAAAACAATTATGTCATCTATATATACAAGTGAAATAGAATTATTTTAATAAATTATTTTGAAAATTATCTTTTTAGATTTGCTTGTAAAAATGTAAATAAATATTCACTAAACTGTTACTGGTTTGTCCATTTTGTGATATAAATTTAATTTGCTTATATTTTTTATCATTAATCTTAGTATACTTTTCTTTAAGAGCTAAATTAACTATATAGTTAAATTTTTCATAAGAAGTAAGTTTATTAATATCATTATTTTTAAAAGTATTTAAATTTACCCTAACGAGCTAATCTAAATCTATTGCATTAAACAGATCTGTAAAATCACAGCTATAGATTGAGTAAATTTCTAATATTCTTAATATTTTTAATAACAATACAATTATTTTTAATTACAGCAGTTCTTATCAAAATTATGTATAGTTTCTTGTAAAATAGTTTGTAAAAATTTACTTGCATTTATAACATATGTATTAAGGTTCTTAGTCACTATGCGAAGTATACATATATATAGTAAAATGTAAATGTAATAAAACTAAATTATAATAATCAAAAAAAAATAATAGTTTCCTCGAAAAATAAAAGAAAAACAATAAAGGAAAAACCTTACTTAAACGCTCGAAAAAAAAATGAAAATTGATAAAAATATTCACTAAGGAAAGTGAAAAAAAAAATTTGATAGAAAGTAATGAAAAGTTGTCATGGACTATGAACTGTGATATATGGTTATATATTTGATCATAGGATCCAGATTATCCCAATTAGCTATTACTTTGCAATTTTTTTTAAAAAAGTAAATTTATAAAAATCAGTGTGCAACAAGAAAAAAATCAGTATATCAGAAAGAGAAATTGTAATAAATCCTTAATTGTACGTAATCCACGCAAGCACACACACACATACTTGTACATGTCTGGAGACTCCATAAATTATTTCTAAAGTCCTTTAGATATTTTCTCATAAACCTTAGAGCTTATTGTAATTACACTTTAAACTGAAATAAACCGAAGATTTTTCAAAATCAGAACATGAGCATATCTAGAATGCTCCATATCTGAAAATACGATAACTGAGCATAGAAACTGTAGTAAAAGATGGCAGAGTTCCGTATAACCAACCCCATAGTTGTATTTTAAAAATACACATTAATATAAAATTCTTAGGTCAATTAAGCTCATGAAACATCACAGTGAGTAACACTAGAGCTTTAACCACAACGATCCACAAAGCCCAAATTATATTCAGATAAGGTAGGATGGTTATCAACACCGAATTCTTGGGTGCATCAGGATTCTTAGACATGCCCCATGGAGCTCGTAAAGAAAAATAAATGTTATTACTGAGGGGTACTTTCTGTACAGTGTTTGTGAAATCCATTGATCTGTAATTTGAAATCAAACTTACTTTTCTGAAAGGAGGTTTTCAATTGCGTGGCACTACACGCGTCTTTCAATAGACATTTAACAACCTTTGAGAGTCGAGTAACGTTTGTGAATTAAAATTATTGTTGTGTTATTTGCATCTAGCTCTGGAGTTTTCCGAGGGTCAGGGATGTGACGATAACGAGCATTTCGTAGAATGTGTCAACCCTTGCAACACGTGTCGTCTGAGAGCAGTCAATTGTGACATAATTTGTGAAGAAGGATGTGATTGTCTCCCAGGACATCTCAGGGATGATGAAGGGTTGTGCGTGCCTAGTGAATTCTGTGCAGGTCAGTAGTGTAGTGCAGTTTTGTTACCAGTAAGCACGTAATAAATACTTGAGAAGATCAGTCACTTGGAATGTGTAACGATCATTGTTACGCTATTAAATAAAAGGTTTTTTTTTAATTAATTCTATTTTAAAACTTTTGATAGGATCGAAGTAAAACTCACGTGAAATATAAAATTTCCTTAATATATTGAACGATAAATTATCTTAATTTGAAGACATCATTGATTATTTTTCTCTTCATCTATCGTTCTCTCTTATATGACTAAAATACGGAGAGTTATTCCGCAAATTATTTTCTAAAACGTTCAGCCACCTATTTTTATGCAATAACTCCAATTCCTCATATTCTGCATAAATTAATTTGATTCCATTTCATTTTAAGGCAATAATGGTGAAAGTGTGACTCGTGCGTCACACAGAAAATGTCAAGTCATTTTGATTAACATGCATTGCTTACAAATTGTCATCGCTCAACATTGGCGTAGATATCCCTGAGTGGGTGACGTATGAAAATTTCTTTGAGGCCCTTTTTGGTAGATGCTTGTAAATAAACAGAATACATTTGAAAGTATCAAAAACAACTATGCATTGGCAAGTCTAACAAAAATGTTTATATCTTAAATATTGCCCTATTTGTTAAACAAGTGCTTTATTCATTTAATATATTTATTATAACATCTATAACTGAAAAATATTTTAGTTCTTCAAGATTTTCTGTTTCTTTTGACAGTAATGATAACTCCGATAGTCGCTTTTTATCCCATTGAATTCTTAGACAAAGTTTAATAATTTTTATTTAGAAAAGCTTCTTTCGGCTGCTGCAGTTGTAACCGAAAGGATCAAAAATAGTAAGCATGCTGTTATGACAGCCTAAAAACTGGAGACAAGACTTTTGAAATTTATCAATAATAAATCTTTGAGTTCCTTGAAAAATCTCTTCGTTCTCTTTCGTCTTTCATTTTTGAAAACACGTGTTACAACCCATTTTATTGTCAGATCTTTGAACCCGTTATAGCAAACCATTGAATGAGTTTTGATTTTTTTCTACCAATTTCTTGAAAAGAGTATTTGGGAAAATACTAGCCTTCTATAAATCTATTTTTTTCATACTGTAAGGCTTTAGAAACTTAGAAACAGAGTCAATTTTAAATACCCAAGAAAAAAGTGACAAATACTATAAAATCATATCTCTCTAACACATTAATTATATTTTCATATTTAGTACATTCATCTTTTTTGATTTTAATTAAATTTATCTGATACAAAGGTTTCATTATTACGGAATAGTTTTTTTTTCTTATAGAGAATAAAGCGTCATTTCTTGAAGACCATCTAATAGTCATCTACTTTATAAAGGATAATAATAAGCAGAGAGAAAAATGGAGCTTTATCAATTTCCTTAACAATAATTTTCCTTACTCTGGTTCTAAGAAAATTAACAATATCAATTTGAATAGTGGACATTAAATAATGTTTTTTACTCTTAGATTTCAAAAGTAGTTCTTTTAAAACTGTATTATAAATAGTAAGGGTACAATGAACATGATTTTTCAGATTTGGAAACTTAACCTCTTAGAGGTAAATGGAACGACGTTAAAGTAATTATAGCATGAATTAGAGTATGCAATACATTTCGCCAGAAAGCAAATTTATTGTTGATTTAACTTTCTGAATAAATTTCAATTGTATTTTTTTGAAACTAGTTATTATAAGATAAAGCCGAATTAATGTGCTGCTGTGAGTTTTCATGGTCATTAAAGACTTGTGTAAAATTGCTTCTAACGGAAAAACCAATAATCAATACGGAGGAATAAGATTTGCTGCTGAGATCTACTAATAACCAAAAAAAGAGTTATTATAGCTGGTTTAAAATAATAGAAATACATTGCCAAGGTCATACAATTTATAGACTTTTCGTACTTAAAAATGAGTAATGAAAGCTTAAAAATCATCGATTTATTTCTAGATCATTTGGAAACGGTCCTTCTGTCCGAAATGGGCCCAATTTGAAATTTTTTTCTATTAGATTCTGTAAGGCTGTCAACAAAATTTCCTTTATTTCAAGACAATATATTATTATATTCATCACTTTTCTCCGAGTTTTCGTTATGCATTCTGGAGTTTGTGTTTCTAGTCTATTTCTAGAGGCTTTGATAAACTATGTGCTTCAAAAAGAGTCTAAAAATCCACCAAAATCCAATCATTATATTCTGAGCATTAGCCAACCTATCAAATAACCTTTCTACCTATAAATATAATTTTGGTTACAAAAATCCAAATTTTTTTGGCAGCTTTTTTCCGCTATTGTGCTGTATTATTTTATCATACATTTTAGATATTTGTATGTATATACTCCCAAAAAAATCAAATCAAAAAGAAGAAAGAAACAAGTATTTAGTTTAATGTAGAAAATATTTTGGTTTACTTATTAATTATAAACTCTCCTGGTCTCCTCATGTTTCCTAAATTAAGTAAAGAATCGTTAGATTATCGACTCATTTTAATAGGATTTTCATCTTTTTAAACCCAAATATCACTTCATTATTCATTCTGTTTCTTAATTCTGTTATTTTTCTGTTTCATTATTTATTTAGGGCTTAGCTGTCAGTATAACAATGGATAACATATAAAGTGTTTCGTTTACATACGTCGGGGACTTCATGTGGCTTATAAGGCGGTAATTACTCGTATTATCCAGTTGTTTAAGAACTGTTCACACAGAGCATAAAGGGAAGCCTAAAAGAAACAATTAAAATACAGTTTAAAGTACTTTATGGAACTAGATAGTTTGCACTGGATGCAAATTGATGATTTGGAGAAGCAACGTTTCGCATTTAAAGACTTCACCTAACTCAATTATTTGTCGACTTGAGGTTAAAAGTTCAGAATCTGAAGAGAAGACGCTTGGAAATTGAAGAAGATTGCCCCTATGAGCATGGAAACGCTTGGAATTGATTACCAGACATTTTATCACCCTGAAATATTTAGCGACAGCTTTATTAACAGCTTTTCTCACTACATAACTACTTTTGTGAGGCCTAATACTCAGCGTTAAATAATATTGAACCCTCCCAATCCAAAAATAACAAGATTAAAAATTAAAAAAAAAAAATTCTATGCAGAGTTTTGCAAAGAACAGATATAGCTACCCAAGATCGTTAACAAGTTTTAGTTAAAAATTAATTAATTTATTTTTATTCAAGTCTTCCATATAAAGGTTTGTGAGAGCTAAATACATTATCGTACACTTCATACAATTTTAATTCTGTTTTGAAACTTTTTGTAGAAAATATAGCGTTGATTGTAGTGTTTCTACGTATAGTATAATGTTTTGGATTAGTTTATAACTCTAAATCGTTTATTTTAAAGTCTTCAATAAATTTTTATCCCTATTCATTTGCAAAGTTTATATTGAATTCACCTGCATGTACTGTTTTGTTCGAACATACGATTTCTCTTCCAATATTTCAAACACTGTTTCCACAACATCGTCCGAGTTTGTTCCCGGAGGAGCGCACAAAACAGCCAGCAGCATGTTTTCATTTTGATTGACATAATTAATATAAACTACATGTAACTAAAATTAAAGCAAACGATAAATATTTTTAAAGTGAATACATTTAAAAATTCAAACGAAAGATAAATTACTAAATGTGAATACTATACAAGCTACATGTAATTAAAATTACAGCAAAAAAAAAAACTTTGTTAAATTGAATGTATTTTAAGCTAACTAGGATTAAAATTAGAGGAAACGATAAATTGTTAAACTGAATACATTTTAAGCAACATGTAATTAAATTTAATGTAAACGATAAATTATTAAACTGAATATATTTCAAGTTAAATGTAATTAAAATTATATGTAAACGATAAATTATTAAACTGAATATATTTCAAGTTAAATGTAATTAAAATTATATGTAATCGAATATAATAATAAGCTAAATATAATTAAAATTAAAGCTAACAAAAAATTGTTAAACTGAATATATTTTAAGCTTAATATACTTAAAATGAAGGGAAACAGTAAATTGTTGAATTGAATATAAAAGAATACAGATAAATTTAACATTAAGTCTATGGATAGAACCGTAAAATTAAGATATTTGAATAATATTCTAGTTAATAATGAAACTTAACAAGCAATTATAATTAACTTTAGAGCCACAAAACCATTAAGTGAAATGTAAAAGAATACAGAAAAATTTAACATTAAGTCTATACATAGAACCGTAAGAATAGGAAAAAGAACAAGGTTGTAAGAAATCTAATTTAGATATTAAAAAATTGAAAAGTGATCTGGTACGCCAATTTATAGCCTATTGAAAACAATAGCCCCTCGGGTGGCTAAAGAAACACAGACATATGAATGAAGTTAGTAGCTCTTGTTTGTGCTTGAAGTGAATGAAATACATACCTTCATTTGAGGATTCAGCAAAAGAAATTCAGCAACTACAATGTTACTAATGTAAAGAATTACTTATTTTTGTTTTTCTAATAAACAAATTTAACGGGTTTTTTTATGACAATGGCTAAAATTAACATAAAAGTACGGATATTTCTATATGTGACACGGCACTCAAATTAAACTAGAGTTTTTTCACAAATTATGTTATATCCAACTTACACTATCACTGCTATGGTGTATCGCCGTGAGAATATTATTTTAATGCGTGAAAAAGTACTTTTAGCTCGGCTTATTTTTCCAAAGATTTGGTAACTATAGTCGTAATGATGAGACATTTAAAACATATTTGAGTATAGTTTTTTTTTTTTTTAATTTTCAGCGTCTCCAGCAAAGTACGAGTCGATCGAAGAAATCGTTGAAGATAAACGCCGTAGGAAATGCCGTTGGAAATACCGTAGAGAATGCCGTAGATGCCGAAAGAAATGCTCCAAAAAGGGAATGATAGGAGTATACCAACACAAGAAATGTATATGCAAAAACTAGATAGTTGTCATCAGAGATTACAGAATTTCTAGTTCTAAAATATCTCTAATTTCCCTCAAAATGTACTATACATTTTCGAATCATTATTGAAAACTTGTAACTTATTGTGATTCAATTTCCGAGTAAAACCTTCTAATCAATATCTTTGGTGAGAAATTATACTGAATTAATAAACTTATTAACTTTCTCTCATAAGTGTGCCTCTTTTATATTTTTTTCAAAATAACATAATAAGTGTCCTTGGATTGCAAGTTGTGACATGAGACATCTTAGTTCATCCACTACACGAGCAAATTGTCTTAGAATTAGTAAATTAATTTTCCATCATCCATTTACATTTTCTCCCAGTCATAGAAAATGTGTTTAAAATAAAATTATTACTACATTTATTCTACATTATATTAAACATTAATTTTCAAAGCACGTGATTCTTTTATCAAAATATTATAATTTGTTCTTTGAGGGAAATATTTTGTAAGCGACCGAAGTATTTGAAATTAAAGAGTTTCAGTGACACTTAAAAGTGCGTATCACCAACGATCATTGAATGAACAAATTGCATAGATTTTATTCTACAGTAAAAAAATATTACACAATATTTAAAATTAAGTTAAAATTAGATACCGAACTAACCTCATTGTTGCTTCACTTCGGTGGCCTAATAAAAGCATACTCTTAAAAATGTAGGGAAAAAACTCTATGGTAGGTCAGAATGCTGAAGGCCTGCTCATGCTTCTCGTATTAACATCATAACAGTGCAGCCATATATAATTTGAATGACGGAATTATTTTTGTGCATCTATTTTTCTTTCCACATGACAGTTACGAAAAAAGTTATTAAAAATCCAAAAACGATTTTATTCCAATAAGTGTAATACATTATGCGGCCAAAGGATTTTATTTAGAAAGTAATGATGAATTAAAATTTCTAACAAAGTAAATGGAACCAATGGAATACTTTTGATAATGTATTATGTGTTTTGATTTATAAAAGCTCCGGAGCCTTTGTGCAGACAAGAACACTCGTGAATCAATGTGCAATCAAAGCAAAACTTTACAAGAATGATTCAATCCCAATTAGAAAGCTTTGAGTGGCTTTGATAGGTCAAACAATAGTTTAATAGAAGGAGAAGAAATAGAGAGAATATTATTTTCCTGTAAGAGAGACAGAGAAGCATTGAATCGAGTTAAATGAATCGATAGCTTAGGATGTTAAAATTGTTATTTGAATACATATTTTCAAGACTCTTTTAGCCTTCTGACTACTTATCCTGTCATTTCCGCTAAATTTGATTTTCCCAAACACCTGTTCTTATGATATGAATCAATATTTAAAAAAAATATTCGAAACAAAATCATGTTACATATTTAAACCCTCAATTATATGTAGATTTCAAATACGCAATAAAAATTACGCAATTTTTGTGTGAAGCAGTCTGTTAAAAAGTTGAACATTCATAGAGTTAAAATATAAAGAAAGGATCTTTTTCATTTCACTTTGTCAATTCCAATTTCTACTGAATTTATAAATCAAAATTAAAAATTACGAAAGGAAGCTCAAAGTACAAAGAGTTGATCATTGTAAAATATTTTTATTGTGTAATAAGGCCATGAAAAATTAAGACTGAGATAGAAAAAAAACATGTATGTGACAGTAATTAAAAATTATGTATTAAGCTTAGGTTTGTTTTCTTAACGTCGCACTAAAAGCAACATGAGAGTTATCGGTGACGGACCTCGTGAATTTGAACCTCGGTCAAGTGACGAGGACGATAATGTTATTCATGATAATAATTTATACAAAGATATTAGTATTTGTAAGAATAATAAAGACTGTAGTTGTCACAAATTTGATAACAGGATTATACATAAAGTTAATAACATATTTAAATATTTGTCATAGTTCTAGATGCAAAACATGTAAAATTATCAATAAAAATCAAGCTAATAAGAATTATAAATTTATTTTTTGGAAAACTTACAATACTATTTAAAATACAATAACTTATAATATTAAAAGTAAATTTAAGTTCCTAATTTATAATTATAAGTTTAAAGTATATAGGTCAAACTTCGAATAACATTAATTCTAGAATAATTTGACATAAGTTAATTCAAAAAATTCTAATAATTCTAATAATGTTATAATAATGATAGAAATTGTGTCTGAAGAAAATAATAAATGTTGATAAGAAAAAGAACAGGGGTTGAAAGGGTAAGAAAAAAATTATGAATAGGGATGACGTTAAGGATATATTTCTATTATCTGTTGCATACGTCTCTTGTATTTTTGATTTGATCTTTATTAATTTGTTGCTTAACAATGTTTATTAAACTTTTATTTTCGTACGTGAAATATATCTTTATATCTATGTGTCTACGCAGTATAATGTTTAAATTTTTACTTTGTTGTATCATTTGTAATTTGAAATTTTGGTTTATATCACTTTATTTTACATCATTTTTCTTTTGGGAAAAGCTTAGCCTGTAAAACGAGTTTAACCAATCGTATCAATCTTCCGTCATATATTGAAAAAGTGAGTCAATGTAAAATTTATTGGCACAAGAACCAGATATGGGTATGCTGCGCCAAACAAGATTTAACTGTGGTCTAGACGGGAAGAAATTGAAGAAAAGACTAAAAATTCGTTGACAAGAAGGAGGGTCTAAAATAGAGAAGGATCGCTAGGGTATCCAGGGGGCACGTCACCTGTGTTTACCAAAGACAGTAAACCCCATGGGAAAGAAAAAGATCACTAGGGTGCCTCGGGGTCATGATGGTCACATATTGAACTTAAAAATGTTATATTTAATTTTATTTATAGTTTTTCTTTCCATTTTTCTTGGAATTTTCAATTCTGGTTTTAAATTTTCTTCGTGACTTTCTTTTCTTTTCTCCCATTATTTATTTTCTTAGTATTTTTTCTGATAAATTTGTATCTTTCTTAGCTTCTTTATTTTTGTATAGTTTCGCTATTCCTTTTGTTTACGTAACTAAGTATACAATAATAATTGGATTACTTTCTTTCTATCTAATTTTTGTTATCTTCGAAAAATATTTTTAAGCATGCTTTCTTTTCGTAACTATTAATTATTTCATAATTTCGTTTTGATATTTACTTTTCTATACAGTTTTTAATTCATTTAAACTAGTTCTTCATATTTGAATTAATATTTTCAATATATATATGTATATATATATATATATGTGTGTGTGTGTGTGTATGTATGTATATGTAACACTGTCTCTCAATGTGTGTGTGTGTGTGTGTATGTGTGTGTGTATATATATATATATATATATATATACTATTTCATTATATACATATAATGAAGTAAAAATCAATAATTTAAAGATTGTTCCAGAATTATTTAATTAGAAATCGAAATTAAGGGATTAGAACGCACAGGTCGAACGCCGATTTACCATTGGCTGGAAAAAGGAGAATAAGAGTAGGACAATTACCGCAACCTATCACGAAGCACAACGTAGCACTGGTTTGGGGAGAATATAATATATATTTGAAGTCCTACTAATTTTAAAACTTTAAAATGCGCAGGATTCAAGACCCGATGAATTGCTTACTCTGATCATAGTCTTTTGAGGGCTGGGAAATGCTGATAATTGCGACTCAAAGCAGTTCTAGGCCTTATTGCTGATGATATTTCGACAGAGTAGATGGGGGTATTTTGGAAAAATTCGTTGGGTATTTGCGAAATTCTATTGAAAAAATTAACTGATTGCTTTTCAGTGAATTTAAGCTTTTATCATTTTCAAATCTTTGTGCAGGACTTCATTTGCCTTTGCGACTTTATTGTGATTGCATTTTCTACTCGCACTCTGAAACTGCGTTAGTCTTGTTACGAGTGGATAATTTTGACGAGTTGTTCCGGAAAACCAAGTTGTATCAACTTGGAGGTTAGCAACTTAGTTGTTTCCATAAATAGCATAAACACCCATGGATTGGTTTTTAAAGAAGCCGTCTTGAATGAACTCAGTTACTCGAATCGATCAGTGATTCAAAGTGACTCAAAATAACTGCGTTACTGAGGAGCATTTAGAGTCAAAGTCATGCTACTCTGGAATAATGATACTTCTGGCTAAGCAGTGTTGGTTCAGGCTTTTCAAAACGACGAATTCGTATGTCTTATTCAAACTACTGAATAAAGGCATTGGGTGATAATTTTGAGGATTTTCATCACCCGAATTCGGTTTGAGTATGGAAACTATTATAGTAGTTTTCCAATTTCTTGGGAAATGATAGTTCTCCATTAGCAAATTAAAAAGGAGTGTGATAAAGATTATAAATTTTAAGGGAAGATTGTTTAGGATGCTATTTGTGATTAAATACAATTCTGGTGCCTTTTTGATTTTGAGATTTCAAATAAATTCGTTAACTTCAATAGCCTGAATACAATCCAGAGAGATAGGGGGAGACCAAAAAAACGTTTAATTTTGCGATGTGGGCGCAGAAAAAGTGGGGTTATATACATCGTTGTTTCGTTCGCATTACTCTCAAGGCTAGATGTTTTAACTTCCGCATTTTCATTAGGAGCTATAACAATACTGTCAAGGGCGCTTCGAAGGGGTGGAATGCGATGAAAAAGCTTTCTGAGCAGAGTTATTTAGAGTAAGGATTCCCGGGGGTTTTGCGGAATCAAGTTCTTTAACTGCCCTGATATGATAATTAAAGGGGATGCTTTTGCATATTACTAAATCGATGATGGAATCTTCCTGATTACCAGGTCCTGATAAGTTATGAATGCGTGTGGGAGTCCTCACAATCCTCACGCCAAGAAGTCTGCTTTCAATACAATTGAGTGCACAGATGAAAGAGTTCTATATTTCATTGTTTCTTATTTGTGTTTTGCATTAAAGTTCCTGAAATAAAACATTTGAAAAATGCAAACAAAGTAAACTCTACCTAATTTCACACCAATATGCCAACATTTTTACTCCATGAATAAATTCAACGCCAAATTAAAAACTATGGCTGATTGATTTAAAGAAAAGAAAAAAAATATACTTAAATACAATTGTAAAAATTTATGGAAAATATATTGAAAAAAGAATCAATATTTAATATAGTTAAAAAAACAATAATTCTTTCTTAAAAACTTCTTTAAAAGTAAAAATAAGGGGGGAGGGAATAAAAAAAGCTGAAAAATAGATAGAAAAAAAACCCATTAGAAATGTATTGGCCTCAAGAGGGGAGAAAGTTCATTTATGCAAAAAGAATAAAAAAAATTAATATATATATATATATATACACATACAAATACTTTTACAAACATACATATATAGCATGAACAAAGCAAGCAACTAAAACATTTTTCTTAGCCTCATTTATATATTTTAAATTTATTTTTAAAAAAATTAATAGTATTACCAACTTTTTTACAAATAATATTATTAAAATTACCTCATTTTTTTGAAAATTGATGGACAAATGAACTAATATGACATTTTTCAGTTAATAATTACATAACAGGGCTACGGCAATCTATGGTACGTGTACCAGATTTGGCATGTGTTTCGATTTTCAGAGGCTCTCTACACCACTCTACAAAGTTATCAGATAAAGATAAATCGCCCCGTCTCTCCCTTCTGTGCAGTTCCTCTCCCGTTGCACCTCGCACTTTCTTTCCTTTCCTTCAGTTAGTCGCCCCGAAACACGAGTATTGAGTATGATTTCAGTCGAAAGTAGAATTTAGTTTGATGCACGTCGTGAGATACAAGTTACTTTTAACTTTACGACGTGTTTTTAGTTTTATTGTGAAACTTGTATTTTATTTGTTTGATTATTGCGACAATTCATACCTACATATCTAATCAAATAACCACTAAAAAGAAAGCTTGCTGTTCATGGTTTTCAAGACTCTTGGTTGAATGAATATGGATTCTTACAGCAGAAAGATCATGTTTTATGTACAACATATGGCGCGAAAGCGACATATGTCGCAGATACAGTGTACAAAGACATTTTCAAATTAAAAATCAGTTCATATGTAAGAAATCCGATTAGAAATGTAAAGTTATAAGAAATCTGCTACTGGATATAAGGAACAAGTTACATTATTGTCAAACAACTGAAACCAATTCTAAAGCGACCAAATGCAGTTTCCTATTTGCTCATTGTGTAGCTGCCAAAGGCAAACCTCTCACAGATGGTGGATATATAAAAGACACATTTTTAAAAAGTGTTGAGATATTGTTTAGCGATTTACCGAGTCTACGAACAATATTATTCCGAATTTAAGAAATACCAACTTCTGCGCGAACTATTGAAATACGAATAATTCAAATGGAAGAAAATGTAATAAGATATTGGAATTCTGAATTACAAGGAATATTACATTTAACATTGATCTTGATGAAAGTACCGATGAGAATGGGGTTGCTCACCTTGCAGTAATTCTACGATACTGTGATAAAGATGAGTTAATGAAAATAGTTATTCTGCTTGATTCCTCTGTCTGGGACAACTAAGGGACATGATATTCTTTCTTCGTTTATAAATTATTTTGAAAATAAAAACATTAATATACTTAAAATATTGTGTGTAACTATGGATGATACTCCTGCAGTGATTGACAAGGATAGAGGATTTGTCAAACTTCAAGAAAATCATATTTAACGTAAAGTATTGAACTGAGATTGCATAATATATCAGTGAAGTTTAGCTGCCTAAATTTCGTTGCAGCTCGTAATTTTTGTAATGAGACCTATTGTTGAAATATTTAACTTCATAGTCCCTCCTTCTTCTTTGGTACTCAGGCAATTTAAATTTGTTTTGGAAGAAATGGAAAATGAATATGTGGATCTCCCCTTGTACATGTAGTCAAGGTAATGTCTTGAATAAATTTGTGTTAAGCATGGAACACATTAAAGTTTTTCTTAATAAGAAGGAACAACATTTTTTCGAATTGAATGATAAAGAACGGATATGCAATTTGATGCTTATAACAGATATACCTAAATGAACTAAACTTAGGATTTTAAGGAAAGGTTCTAGCAGTACTTAAACTTTTCTAATATTAAAAAGACTTTACTATAAGATTAAATATATTTTCCGGTGATATTAATACTAGTTCATACAAATGCTTCCCAAATGTTAAAGCTTTTGGAAATGCATCGACCATACACAAAGACGAACTTCAAGCCTGCTTTGAAGAGAAATTTTCCAAAAGATGTAAAGACATTGAAGTTTGAAGCCTTTATTTCCCTTCCTTATCAAACCAAATTTAATAGACTCATTTCATAATTATATTCGATTTATCAATTTTTGAGTGGATAGATGTTGACAATTTTGAAATGGAACTTATTGAACTAACATCTTCAAAATCATGCAAAGCAAAATTTACGGAGCAACGAAAAAATCTGGAAAATAGCTCTATTGACAAATCAACAGCTGTTTTAAATTGCAAGATGTCACTGGCGGAGAGATTTAATTGTTTCAAGAAAATTGCACGAGCTCTGTTCTCGGCTTTTGGTTCTACATAGCTGAGTTAATATATATTTTCTCATATGAAAAATATTTTGTGTTCACAAAGAAGTTATTCAACAACAGAACATTCAGAATCATGTGTCAAAATGAAAGTCATAAATTATATCCCTGATATTACGATATATAGTAGAGCGTACTCGGTCAAAGTTCGCAATAAAATTTTAATTTTTTATTCAACTATATTAAGGGAATACTTGTATTTTATGTTAATAATTTTTCATTTTAATAAATATGTTTAAAAATACATAATACATGATACGAGTACATATACTTATATATGTACAATTTTAATTTTTTATTTATATATTAAAAAAAAGCTATATATTTATGTTGTTTATTTTTATTAATAAATATATTTAAATGATGCATAATTAATATATAATAAAATTCAAAATCTGTATTCTTGACCTCTATTTCCTAACTCTGCATGCATTGCCACGAGAATCGAATTATTTCACATATTTCCTACTGTGCAATGTCCTAAATCATTGCGGTAGAATGGTTTGGAACACCACTGTTTGTAGGTTGCCGATCCCTGTTATAATATATATTACTAAAAATATTTAAACTTAAATTACAGTCAAAAGGGGGCACTTTAATATGGAAACAAAAATTATCTCTCATTTCATAATATTTTATTGGTTATATATATTACATCAATGAATGGAGGAAACATTACATCAATAAATAACGAATTTATTAATTTTCACGCTAGAGTAAGGCAGATGCATCGAGAATAGCTACAGACACAGCAAACGTTCGCTCACCCGCGTAATTCGGTAAGAAGAGGCAGAAATGTTCGTTGATTTCTTCTCCAGTGAAGTGAAATTAAGGATAATAAAGATCAAATGGGAATAGATGTAAGGATCTTTAGGTATTTTACAAGGACTCTGAGTGGCTGTTGGGGAAATGCTGATCTTAGTGTTTTTGGAAATCGTGTGATTGCGTAAATTAAAAGATCGAAAGGAATGAAATCACGAAATAATGATGACAAATTTACTATTGTAGTTTAAATGTAGGATAAATTAAGAAATTAAGTTTAAGGGAAATCATTGTATATATATATATATATATATATATATATATATATATATATATATATATATATATATATATATATATATAATCTATAACAAAAAAAGACGTGCGAAAAAGGAGTTGCCCGATTGTAATGAAATTTCATATGCAAAGACAATTGGATCGAACATGAAAATGGTTAAAATTTAGTGTCCTATGAATAAAGAGCGGGAGCTACAGCGCATCGGAAATGTGCACTCAGCATGTGTATATAAGAAGCGATACGCAATCTGATGGTGAAATTTTGTGTTGCATTGCAATTTAGGATACCTTCCAACGACTGAAAAAAATTCCTCGCCACAGGATTCGAACTCATTACGGGCACTGTCAGAGTTTGAAAGAGGTCGTATCATTGGATTGAAAGAGGCAGGTTGGGCAAATCGGAGAATCGCTCATCATAAGGGGTCGAACCGATGCGGTGATTAGAAGATGCTGACAAAAATGGGTGTACAATGGCAGATTTCAGCGTCATGATGGTAGCGGTCGACCTAGGGCCACAGCAGATCTGAAGGACAGAGTGATTGTCAGATCAGCTCTCACATCGCCTGATTCATCGTTATCAACCATCAAACGTGCGATCCTTAAACAATTGTCCCCCACGACCCTTCACAGACGGCTGATAGAGCGAAATCTACGCTCGTACTGACCGCTACGCCATCTTCCACTTACGCCTGCACAATGTCGAGCCAGATTACAGTGGTGCTTGGCTCGATCAGTTTGGAATGATGCTGATTGGGGACGAATAGTGTGCAGCGACGAATCCCGTTTCCAATTTTGTCCTGTCGGTTATCGAAGACGTGTCTGGAGACGCCCAGGGCAGCATGCCGATCCTGCTTTCACTATTGCATACCACATAGGTTCTCAACCAGGAGTTATGGCCTGAGGTGCCATTTCCTTTAATAGTCGGACTTCTTTGCTCGTCATTAGACGCACACTTACAGCACAGCGATATGTCGATAACATTTTGAGACTTGTTTTGCTGATTCCTATTGCAGTACCAAGGCCTCATTTCTTAGCAAGATAACGCCAGACCCCATACGGCACGTATTGCTATGACCTGTCTTATAGCTTAACAAATACTTCCTTGGTGAGCCAAATCTCTTTCCAATCGAGCATGTCTGGGATATGATGGGAAGTCGACTGCATCTACCAGGGAATGTTGATGACCTAGCCCGACAATTGGAGCAAATTAAGCAAGAAATACCGCAAGAGACCATCAAGTAAGCGCTTGCATCCCGGCTAGAGGTGGGGCAACACCTTATTGAGCTCGTTACTTTGTAACTATGTAACTCTGAAATAAACCATTCAATTTTTCTGAAATTTTAATAATTTTTTTATTCTGTATATAATTTTACTATCCGCAAATTTTTGTCTTCATCGGACAATTCCTTCTTGGTGCGTCGTTTTTTTGTTATAGAGTTAATATTTAAATATTCAAAGTTTCAAAATCTGTTCGTGATGTAAATCCCGTGTTAGTTTCGTCTTGCAACGGTAATATGTATTTCTGTATGCAATTAAAAATCTTCAAAAATGTACTCAGCAATTATCAAAATATAACTAAAATGGTGGTATAAAATAAGCTACAGAAGGTTTTGTGTTTCTAATAGGAACACAAATCCATTGGATATTGCTACTGTTTTAACCTTCCTACCCTGTTGAAAAAAAAGTTACGCTTTCCTTGCGTGGTTTTATTCGAAACAATGCGGTTTGTATTTATTCTACGTTGTAACAAACATTTATATATAACTTTATTTCCTACATTTTTAATTTATTTATTGATACAGACTGCAAATTTAAATCTTTCATATATCTTCTTAACTTTTTTTTCCCTACCCCTTTAACAAACTAATAACTGGTTTGCATAAGATGTGTTAACTAAGAGCTTGAGATTTGTAGAACATTTTTATATGCAAATTTATTATGCTTTAGATACATTACTCTTGAAGCTTTTTTTAATGGTGAGTGAGATTTTCTTTACTCATTTACAGGCTCTTGGTGAGTGAGTGAGTGATAATGGACTTTAATGGTACAACACCTGACTAGACTATAATGTCCCAAACAGGCTCTTGATAAAGAAAAGATAAAACTCACCTCGTTAGAACTGATCAAACTCTCTTTGGACCATATTATTTTCATCTAATATTTTCCAGATTTTCACCTTCAACTGTTAATTTCTTCTTTATTGTCTCACTGGTATACTTGTTTTTTATCTAATAATTCTGCGAGCTTAAGTCGGCTGTTTCTTTAAGTTGCTTTTGTAAAAGGCCTCTCATGTAAACTTGTTTTCATTGACATGCATAAAAGCAGCAGACACATTTATATTGCAGTCATATAAATCATATTGTAAAATAAACTCAAACATTATATGTCCTTCTGACGTTGGGCTATTCGCGGTTTCCTCTTCACTAACTTTGGGGACTTTTAAATAAGATTGATTGCTTTTGCTAAACAACCTTTGCCCAACCAATAAGGAAACGTGAATATGCCAATCACAAATAGAAATGAAGGTAGAAATGAATTGAAGCAAGGGAGATAGGAAATATATAAACTCAGCTTGAGAGTCACAGGCAGGTTGAGTAGTTCTAGCGTTTGACAATTGTTCAAGAGTCGAAGTCGGAGCCGAGAATTATTACATGTTATCGGCTGTTTCGTGACAGTTAGAAGTTAAGGCAGCCTCATTTTGACATTAGTGGTAAGGGTCAGTTAGATTATTTCTGGAAGATCGAGGTAATATATTTAAGGCATTATCTGTGGGGAGAGCCTGTTATAATTGTCGTTATATTAGCACATTTAGTCAATAAATACAGTGTGTACCTGTCTAACGTCTCTTTGATTGACTTATTGACTTTTAGTGTTAATACATTGAGTTTAGTACATACATGCGGCAACTCACTGTTTCCTAAGATAAGATGAAAAAAGTTACTTATCTGTTTGTATAATATGAAATAAAGGGTAGCTTCTTTACATTCTCATCTCAATCCTTGTCTGCATGGTGTAGTTGAAAGGAAAATAATCGATTTATTTTTCGGACCTTATAAAATATTCTTATTCCCTTCGAAAGCAATTGACAAGAAATTTTTTTCTCCATCATGTGACATCTATGTGAGTATTATTTGAAATACAGAGTATCCTGAAATACTACATTTATTTTTATACTGGTTTCCAAGCATGTTATTTATATGGGTCAATTCGAACCTTGTGAAGTAAAATATCATTCTCCCTCTCTTATTTATTTATTTTGTAAAGAAAAAAAGCTATCCTATAAGTCTGAAAATTTTATTATTCGCCAATAACCATCCTTTTGCTCCTCAGTGCGATGCTAATAAACAATTAATCACTCTGACGATGTGGAACGTTTTTGAGAAAAGATATCAGACAAAACTTTTTTTTCATCATTGTAATAATTTTTTTCATGGAAGCTTTGTTTTCAAAATCAGGTAAGAAAACTTAAGCTAAATCGCACAATTTTGTTTAAATTTACTAAAATGTTAATTTTCTAAGCTCGTGTAATCAGAAGGAATACGGGTAGACCTTCTACAATGCGGTACCTTTACTACGCATTTTAGGTCCAACATCATTTGAAAAATGCGGACATTTTCTTATAACGCGGTTGAGGAGATGCGAGGCGTCTCCTTTTAATTCTGAAGATCTTTTCAATGAAGAAATCAAAAATTTCACACTGAGATGTATAGAAAAGTGTTTGGATTTTCAAAGCAGGTGGAATCTTACTTTTTAGAGGACAATCTACTTCCGGAGATAGCAGAAATATTTAAAAGAAATATTCAAAATTGTTTATCTGTATATCAAGAACTTCATAATGATTTGCCTAGCAACAGCAAATAATCTCTAATGACAGATTTTTTAAAATCCAAATCTGCCGGAATTGCAGAGGAATTTGTCCATGAAACAAACTCAGATCTTTAAATTAGGCCAGTCAAACATTTTCGAACTATCATAAGTGACGATGAAGAATTAATTTGTGAGCATAGATTATGTTTCATTTTGATTTTGATTTGAAATTTTAATCTTTTTATTTTTTTTTATATGATACTGAATTTTATTGAAGTTTTTTTATAAATATTCTGAATACATAAACTTAAAAAACGAGGAAAATATTATAACATAAAAGGCAGTTTTTCTCTGTTTAGAACCGAACCTCGTTTTTTTGTTTTAAATTGGTGTCTCCTACAACGCGATGTCTCACTATGTGGTAATTTCAAGGAATGTATCTATCACGTTATAGGAGGCCTACCTGAATGTTTTTATTTAATGTGCTCGATTGTTAAAGTAACTCCTAGTTACTTTAATAATCCGCTACAGGTTAGAACATCATTTTGTTTTACCTCAAGTCAATTATATATCCACATATCATATAAGCTGATTTGAAAAAGTTTTGATAAACTATTCCAGATTTTACTACAGAGTGTTGAAATTGGAATAAAAATGAACAAATATAGCTGTTTTTCGAATTATTTATGACAGTGATTGAAAAAAACGAGTGTGTTCTTTAAAATTATTTCGGAATTTTCTTCTCTGAATTATATAAAACTCACAGAGAAACTGATATTTTTTTGCACTGATTTGCTTAGATATTATGATATTTATATTTTGATTATAAATACGTTCAAGCACATTTACATTACTGGCTCAATCAGGACACTTATGCAACTCTACAACGGTGTGTACCAAATATTTCTTCAACTTTGTAGATATTCGTGAATTTCAGTGATACTTTTCCTTTTGGTTTAAAGTCGTATTTAGTGCATTTTTGTAGACTGTTTGTTTCACAATTACACTTGTAAGATAAATGGAAACTTACAAATTTTTAGTAGTCCTAATTGCACAATTTTAACTTGTAATATAAACAACAACTTAAAATATTTTGAGCCATTTCGTGGAACCTTTAAGCCTTATCAAACGTTAAAAATGAAAAAATACCCAGAACCGGAAAATAAAAATTGTCTTTTTGACTTAATATTTCTTAGAGACATGCTGGAACATTAGACACTTCATTCGGTTTACGAAGAAAAAAATAATGATTTGTCAGAAACTGCGTATTTAGTTTTGAAGCTAGACTGTGACATTTTGTGAAAGATCTTATGAGCAAAATTTTTTCGTTTTTCCTAAGGTAAAGCAAATGTAATGAATATCAAAGTAGATAAGTTAGACAAATTCAAAGATATATTGGAAAAATTACGCTAATAATTGAAACAGAAGCTTAATGTTCTGAGAAGTAGATATCTACATTTGAATATACTTTTGGACACCTTTATTTGTGCTATCATAGAAGTGGATTTTAATTTCAGAAATAATATTTAATTGACACGTGGCTGGGAAATTTCAGTTATTAGAGATTGATTGATTGGTTTACTTCGCAATAGAAGCAACACGTGGTGCGTTGCTTTTCATCTGGCGTTGTAAATGACTCCCGTTTTCGATTTCACGTTGCTACTTTAATGTTGTTCGATGGTGTGTGTGACGTTCTTGCCTGTTTATTGAGGTTTCATCCTGATGCCGACACTTATATATATATATATATATAGTCACAGATTTGCGATGAAGGAGTAGAGATTATTTTATAATTATTAATATTAATGTTGAGAAGTATGAGTTATTACAAAAAATAACGATTCGCTTGATTTGTGTGATGTTACATGATGACAAATGCATTCATGCGTTTCCAATCAAGCAATTCGTTCATATCATTGTGAGCAACTTTAGCTTTTAATAGAAGCCTTTTGTTAAAAAGCTAATTATTAATAATGTTATGATGTAGTTGTTTATTAACATCGTACTTAGAAGCAACTAGATTGCTATTGGCAGCGGACCTCGTAATTCTGAATCTCGTTCAAGTGACAAGGACGAGAAAGGATCTGCAACCTTCCTCTCTTAACATTCAACATCACACCAAAGGGTCCTTTGAGTCTCGACAGTTTATATGTGCATCAGACCCGTCTACACGGTGGGTCTTTAGAGGCATGAAGGCTCGAACCCACGATTGCAGGCTACGAGTTCGCGACCATGACCACTAAGCTACCGCGACCACTATTAGAGATGGAAAAAGATCAGACATTTCAAGTTCAATACAAATCTTCTAGATTTCTTTTGGAAATAGGAGTCAGAATTACCATATCCAGAATTAAAGGAAGCTACTATCCGCCAAATTTCAATTTTAGTGCAACGAATTGATGTGAATTCTTGTACTCCGCAAAGAAATTGTTGAACTCGAAATACTTTTCACAATTTTCTCATCATTATCTCATAGAATAGATGACGATTGGTTGTAACAAATTTTACTCCGAATTTCAGACATTTGCTTAAAGTACTATTTTCATTGTTATATTTTATATTAATGTATTCTTATTACATATTATTTTAGTATTAAAATTTAGGAAGTAGTCATTTGGTATTTTCTCTCTTTTGATTGTATTTTCTTACACATGTATATTTTACATAGCACTTGTATAGAATACATGTTACCAAATTAATTATATAAAGTTTGATTATGTATGTTTAATACTGTGTAGCTATGTTGTGTCACTTTATAAAATATGGAAAACCAGAGTGTGGACTTAATTTATTTCATAAGTACTCCCATTCCCTACCAAAAGTGATTGAAAGGTGGAATTTTTTTAGAGAACATTCCGTCATTTGGGATTTTTCCAAGAAATAAAAGATTTTTCAACACAACATTGTCGGCCCTTCAGGATAACTTAATTGAATTCAAATCAAGATACCCTGATCCAGAGCTCCTACATAAGCAGAAATTCTAATTGACCAAATGGATGATAAAATAAAAAAATATATTTTCTTAGGTAATTAAAGATTTCATACAAATGCATTCAAATAATAAATTTAACTTCATAAGCTAACATTTAATTCGACTTACTATCCAATTTCTCATAGGAGAAAATAGTATCTTTCTTATTCATAGCTCAAATTTACTTAAACATTTGTTACAGCAATCAAAGGGCTTGTTCTCTAATTGGGAGTGAACCATTCTTGCAAAGAAGTTTGCTTTGATTACTCATTGACTGATGAGTGTTCTTGTCTGCACAAAAGCTCTGGAGCCTTTAGAAATCAAAACACATGAATACACTATAAGAAGTATTTCACAGGTTCCACATACTTTGTTAAAAATTTCGATTCATCATTACTTTCTAAACAGAATCGTTTGGCTGCGTAATGTATTGCATTTATTGGAATAAAAATGCTTTTGGTATTATAATAATTGTTTTTGTAGGAGTCATTTAAAAAGAAAAATAGATGTAAAATTGTAATTCTATATTTCAAGTTCTATATGGTTACAGAATTTTGATGTCAAATCGAGAAGCATGAGCAGGCTTTCTGCATTTACTGATGCTTTACGATATAGAGTTTTTCCCTCACAGTCTTAAGAGTACGCTTTTCTTAAGTCACCGAGGTGACGCAAACAACAAGATTAGCAAAATATCTTGTAATTTTAACTTAATTTTAAATTTGTAGTTGTTTTACTCTACCATAAAGGTTATCCAACTTGTTAATTCATTGAGCGTTAGTGATACTTTTATGTGTCCTTAAAATTGTTTAAAATTCAAATGCCTAGGTCACTTACGGAATGTTTCCCTCAAAGAACAACTTATGACATTTTGTTAAAATAATCATGAGGTTTGAAAATTAATGTTTACTTATGTAAACTAATGTTACTATAGAATAAATGTAATAATAATTTTATTCTAAATACGTTTTCCATGACTGAAGGAACATGTAAAGAGATAATGAAAAATTAATTTACTAATTCTAAGATAATTTGGTCGTGTAGTGGAAAAACTAAAATGTCTGATGTCACAAATTGCGATCCCGAGAGCAGATTATCTTCTTTTAAAAGAAATATTATGAGACACACTTCTAAGAGAACGTTTATAAGTTTATTTATTCAGTATAATTTCACACGAAAGCAGTTGATTAGAAGGTTTTACTTGGAAATTGAATTACAATATGACAATATGTTACAAGTTTTCAAGATTTATTCTAAAATATCTAAAACATTTTGGCGAAGTTTTGAGTTATTTTAAATAGCAATTTTGTAATCTCAAGCGGCAGCAGTCTATCGTTTAAAAACAGCGAACCCTTCGTCGTCCACGACGTATGCATCTAATTGGATAAAAATCTTCAGTAATATCTTCTAGGATACGCTCCTCTTGTATAAGAGATGCTGAAATTTTAAGAAAAAGCGTTAAAACATGCTTAATTTTCAAACATCGTGACTATTTTTATCTATTTTTCGAAAACAGAATCCGACTTCAAAGTACTCTTTCAGATATTTAAAGAATATTGTCATGATAATATTCTTTACTGATTTCTCATTTGAAATAATGTTTTTAATTTTTGTCGCTGCTAGATAAAACCGGCATCATTATTAATCACTCACAACTAAGCGAATTGGAATATTAATCAACTAATTAATTACTCATTTCAACATAGTTAATTTGACTCTTATAAATAAGATTAGCATTTGCAAAACGCTGTTTTTTTACAGAATTAAACAGAGAAGGCTTTGTGTAGTCTTCGTTTCAAATCTCCTCCGAATCTGATAATTCCTGAAATGTTCGGAAAAAACTGTGAGGAAGTCATATATTTTGTTCCAATACTGTATTATTAAACTGTCAGACATTTAACACTTCTCTCAGTTATAATTTATAATGCATGTTTTTCTATTTAATTATATATATATATATATATATTCATAATTATCTTTTTTGTTTTATTTTTTAATTAATATAGCGTTAGTTATTTTTTGAATTAATGTTGTTAAATTAAAAACAAAACAGTATGATCTCGACTTTTTTTCCAGTGTAGAACTGCATGTGATAAATGGATCTATAATTAAATATTATAAACTAGTACACATCCCCTTAAGACTCTGCGATCCCCGATCGTAAGACTTGGTCTTTAATATTTTTATAGTTACTTAAGAGAATTGCAAGAAATTCTGAATTCAGAAGTTGTATAGCATGACGAATCCAGATACATAACATTGTAGGTATGTTAAAATATTTTTTTTCCTAAAATGTGTTTAATAATTCATATTTTCCCTAAAATTGCTCCTTTCAATCTTTTAAAAAAATTTTAGAGTCAGATAAACTTATCTATCGTTTGTTTGCAAAAAATTTCCAAAAGTGTTAAGTAGAAAATGCGTGAAGTGTATGAGACACCTATTTCAAGTAAAAGGTTCCTGTTCTGTAAGACCCAGAAACTGGGAAACTTTTGAGCAGACTTTAGCGCCATTTGAAATTTGGGCTGATTTCATAACGAAAAACGAGAGAATTACGTACAAATTGAATAATACCTGTTAAGATAAAAAAAAATTTGTAAACGTTTGTTAGCTATGTTACTTTAATAATCTACCAATTAACAGTATTATTTAATTCCCCTTGTGGTAATAAAATGATACCATTTTTTAAACCAAATGCGATAAGGATTTCGTAAGTTGTTACATTTTCATGATGATTTTATTTTCTTACGAGTTTTTTTTTTTTACTTTAACAATATTCTCCAAATATCATTTCTTATACATTGATGTGCATAATATTAAACATTCCTTTAGTATTCAAATGAAAAATTGCGTATCTACTTTTAACATCAATTTTCGATCACCATAAAATGATATAAATAGGAATAAAGCTAAAAATTGCTGCTGTGCTGCATTACTGGAAGCCTTACTTAATCCGATAGTTGTACAAAATCGAGTTGCCCCAGTCATTTATAATTGTTATAAAAAACAATGAAATAAGAGAACCTCTACACATACATCATATTTCCAAACTTCGTTACAACATCAAAAAATTCATTAGAATTCCATTGCACTTCTGACAGACGTAGTACATACGTACAAGATGTATGCAGCTGTTTGGGTAGTATTTATAACGCAATTTGGTTTCTAACTTAAAATAGAGCATAAAAGAAATAAAGCAAATATTACGGAGTTCAGAAATAATCAGTATGGATGAAGAGAGGATTTCATGAAATGTTTATCCTCTCACTGATTATAAGATATTTATAATTATCTCAAGACTCTATTAAAAATTCAGGCCTCGAGAGAAAAGTATCTTGTGCTGATATTACTTAGCTAAAATGTGGGGGAAAGGGAGAAAATTAGACAATAAGGGCACCGTTAAATTAAGACAAAAAGCAAAATAAACGAAATGTGGGGATGTAATCGGACATTGGATTTATTAATCAAATATGATATATATAAAGATATCGGAATGGAATGGCAAGAATAATTAAAGGATTGAAAAAAGAGTGTAATTTGTTTAACGGTTAAACTGTTTCTCTCTACAGCATGCCGTGAAAGAGAACTCAAATTCAGTAAAAACGACAGCCTTCTTATTTAAAAATAAAAATACAAAAAATAAGTCTTTATATTGGTCAGATATTTGAGGGAGAGATTTTACCTTTAAGTAATGATAAGTCATTGTTGAACATGTTAATAAATCTGTATTTTATATGAATCTGATTAGGATTCGAAATCTAGATTCGAAATATGTAAGGTAGAATTAATTTTAAAAACAAATTTTTAATTACAAAATTATTTATAAAGGCAATTGTTACGTAAGTGACTCATCTCCTCAGATAAATGTTGCATGTTAAGTGAACACGAGACCGTTCAGCAGTCCCCAGGACGAATACTGACCTGGACATGATTCTCTGTGCACACACAATCCGCGATCATTCCTGAGATATCCTGGCAGGCAGTCGCATCCAGCTTTACATTTTTTTAAAACAGGCGGCTCCCTTCTGGTGACAAGTATTGCAAGGGTTGACGCATTCCACTAAGTGCTCGGTGACGTCACACATCTGAACTCCGGAGAGTTCCAGAACTGGATAACAACAATAACTTTAACGTGATAATATTACTAACAGCAATAATTTTGCATTGAATTTTTTTTTTCAAATATTATTAATGGTGAGGAGCACTGGAGAACTCTAAAATTCTTTCACTCACCTATAGTAGTATTTATGTCACACTTTAGGAACCAATTCGAATGTGTCAGTCTCATCACTGTAAAACGTCCCAGAGTGCTCAGTAATTACAGTTATACTTCAAAATTATTACTTTTCTCATTTGTCTGTTAATTCGCTTATTAATTTCATTCAAGAATTATATTTTTCTCTGTTCAATAATTATTTTTAAGATATTGACTCAAAGTACCTACCACGTAAAAGGTTTCTTTTAAATTAAAAGTTATAAATTAAATAACATTAAAAAAAGAAAGAAAGAAGGCGATAAATCAATATTATCTTAGGTTTTCATTTGAACTATATTCTTCATTATTATACTTACTCAACAACAGAACGAGTCCAGAAAACAACAACAGCTTGAAATCTCCCATATTGATGAGCAAATGCAATATGGCAGACAATAGATTCATCCATAGCATTTATAAGCAACATGCAGCAATCGAATCGAAAGAATTTGCGGCAACGGCATTTCTTCTATTGCGTGATTTGTCATGTGATGTCTCTGTATTGGGTTGCAAATAAAAAAGCACCAAATGTTCATGAAACTGAATAGGATATTTATTCGTCTCATTAAATACAAAATGGCTGATTTTGTAAACTGAAAGTGTTTTTACAAGCTTTTATTAAACTTATAAATTCATATGTATGTCTTTCCAGCTCAAAATTAAACTCTAATTGTAACACACTTCTTATCACCCGACCGAGCAGAAATTTTTCATACACGTACAACTCCAATGGCAATACAATATTAGAACATGCTCAGGCAGCGACGGATTCAGGGGAACCTGGGGACCCAGGCTTTGCCCTTAACGACGTCCAGTTGAGTTGAAAATTTGCACACGCGTATAGCTCACGTAATTGCTGTTTTTATAATTTTAAATTTCCAGATTTTAAAAAAAAATTAGGGTGATATAAGTGAGAAAAAAATAAAGCTTTTATTTAAAGATGGAACAAAAGGTGTAAAAATACTTTTTTTTAATGTAAAATAATACATAATTTACAAAAGTTTGAAGTTTTAATACTTCTTTTGATCTTATATATAAGTAAGCAGTAATGAGGTACTCAACTAACTTGTACTGATAATTATCTAGGTATTTTAGATAAGCGTCTCTCAAAAAACAAAAATTCTTATGAATTGTCCATCATTTCATGCTTAAAAAACTATTTTTATACCATTTGGTCCTCCTTTAAATAAAAGCTTGATTGAAAAAATTTTCTTACTTATATTTTTTAGAAAAATAATAAAGAATTGTTGTATTGCCTTCAAATTTTAAGAAACATCCTTAATTCTTAATGCAGTTAAATAGTGTAAGCATCAATGTTATTGGCTAAAGAGGAACTAAATTATAGTTTTTATGGACCAATTAATTAATCTCTGTTAATGAATATTTAATGCTTAGTTTTCTCATTAGGGAATCCAATGTTTTTTGAGTATCTCATTGCACATCCTAAATCAGCTTAAATTTCAAATTATGCAAAATTATGTTGGTAATATTCTGAGATCTATGAAATTAAAAAAAAAAAAGGTTCCTTAATGGGTCAAACGATCGCCTCAAATATCCGCAGAATAACCATAATTTATAGCCCCTTTACAGGTTTTTCCGAATATCTGAGGAAGTAATGACTGGATATGAATGGAACATAATCCAATAAGTCTGATCTCTAAGCTTATTTTGGTCGCGGTAGACTAATGGTCAAGGTCGATACGGGGACTCTAGCCTCGTGCCACTAATGACCAGCCGTGTAGCTGGGATGGATGTACGTTAAAACGTCGAGGCCCAAAATCTTTCCGTTGGCGTGGTGCGGAAGTTAGAGGAGGAGGGGGAGTGCCAACTCAGATGTCACCTTCGTCACTTGACCGAGGTTCAAAATCACGAGGTATGTCGCCAAAGGCCCTCGTGTTGCTCCGAGTGCAATGTTAATAAAACTGATCACTAAGCTTATTTTGTAGACAAACCAGGTTCCGAAACTGAAAAATTATACTTCATTTATTCATTGACAGCATAATTAAGTTTTTTTTGGGCCAATTTCAGAGATACAAATTTTCTCCAACTACGATGAGAGTCGCGAAAGTTTTAAGGAGTGTCCTTTTGATTACTGTACTAGTAAGAGGGATTGGTAAAAAAAAAAAACTTTTTTTACAGAGCGATAAAAATACTTAAATTATCAGAATTCAAAGGTCACAGATATTTCCCTTTTACGTATAGGCTTTATCTTGAAATTTATATGTGGACTGTATTATTTGAAACAAAATTGGCGCTTACTCTTCTG
Source organism: Nephila pilipes (assembly GCA_019974015.1). Lineage (NCBI taxonomy): Eukaryota > Metazoa > Arthropoda > Arachnida > Araneae > Nephilidae > Nephila > Nephila pilipes. The sequence continues at coordinate 1,218,096 of BMAW01051322.1, read as the reverse complement.
CGCAGAAACACTCTAATGATTTCGGACGCCTCTGTAATTAAAATATAAAAAAATTAAAAAAAAAAAAACATCTTTCTATGAATTAGAGGAAAAAATTCGAACACACACATTCAACTCTAAGTGTTTATATGAACTCAAAGGAAAATCAGAATTTTTGCAGCTTTATTTTTTGATTTTGCTTTATTTCAATAAACTTAATTTTTACTTATACTTGAAGTCTTCTCTTAAATTATTTTTAGGATAGTTGATAATTTGATTTTCTAACGAGGCACTAGAATCAACCGATGGATATTGGCGACGAACCTCGTAATTTTGAACCTCAGTCAAATGACGGAGAACTTCCACACCACGCCAAAGGGAAAATTTTGAGACTAAATAGATTTAACGTGAATCAGCCTTGGCTACATGGTGAGTCTTTCGTGGATCAAGTCACAAACCGAAGGCTCGACGAAAACTACCGGCCTGGAGTCCGCAATCACGACCACAAGACCAACGCGGCCACTCTACGGATAGGAAAATTAATGTTGGATAATTTGTTTTGAGCCATTATGTGGGTGTTATATAGTTTTTATTATTTCGTTACATTCGCTAATCTGTTTATTAATACGTGGGATGTTCTAAAAGTAAGTTTCCTCGGTTTTTTTTTCTCGAGGAAAATTTATTTTATGAAAAAGTTATACCAAATCATCATGAACTGTACATTTTGACCTATTTTTTGACATAGTTGTAATCCATACAGTGATATTTGTTGTAGCGTGTTATTAGTTTATAGAAGCCACTCTGGTAAAACTCGGTACCTTGCCATGCAAGGAATTGTTGCACAACCTGCTCCACCTCAATATTGTTTTGAATGGACCTGAGCACGACTACGATACGCATTGTGGACACCGTTATGCATCCATCCGCTAACACCATGTCCTTTACACTAGCACGGCTCTGTTTTCATTTGTGGAAGTGGAGAGACGAATACATCATCCGCACTCTGCTTTCCTTCACTGAGCATGAAACACCAGCGTCCAACCATTTGACGAGACATAACCTATTCACCATACACGGTCTGTAGACATTCATGGATGAATAATTCCACTTCCACACATATACCGGATACCAGTACGCACATCCATTGCCGACCATGTAATCAGTCATGTCTCGTGCACGTTGGTGTGCTGCTACTCTCTTTCCTTCGTCACACTGCACATGCGTTATTTCCCCGCTGATGCTATTTCTGTCGTTGAACCAGCAACGGGAGTAGATTTTTAGAGTGGTTGTATTTTTCATCTGGTGTACCATTGCTCTTTTACGAACTCTTAAAGAATGACTAAATTTATTTTCAGAGCATCCTTTTTACTTCTTTAAACTACATTTTTGCAAAAGCTTCTTGAGCTTTATTTTAAAAGCGTGAAAGTAAGCTTTAGCTTTATGTTTAAAAACCTTTAACAAATATGTGTAGTAAGTTGCTAATTAAAATAAGGTAGTTGTATGATAACAAGATTCTATAGCCCTCAAATACACCAGGTTGTCTGACCTTAGCGTTTGGTTTGGTTTTATTAACGTCACACGAGAAGACATACGAAGGCTATTGGCGACGGTCCTCATAATTTTGAACTTCGGTCAAGTACTGGCTTTAGGGACGTTACCTACTCTGTAGAGCTTCATCAAATACAGGCATTATATGAGCAAAACAACATACAGCTTCTTTTTTCACGAGATAGAAAAAGTTTTCACAGTTACTTATATGAGTTATTAAATTCTCAGTAAAAATATATCAAATACCCAATCGATTATTTTTGAACTTTTTAGTACCTTCACAGCAAAACGTTAAGGCTTCAATTTTCTCACATATATATTTTTTAAACACAGAGATTTAATCTTATTTGATGGGCAGGTTGACGTTTCAATGTTCTAAAACTCGAGATAGGAGATACTTCATTTTTTAAACTTTTTCCTCAGCAAATATTTGAGGGAATTTCTGCAGCCGAGTGAAAAAGGGAAACCGGAAGTTTCCGATTCATGCTTCGAATTCCCTTTTTACACAATGGGTGCTTTTATTTGTTTCTCAAAATGAAGTTCTGAAAAAAGTATATATTTATGTTCATGGGGGGAAAGAAAAGATGATTGAAGTGTATATTTTTAAATTTCAATTTCTGCTTTGAGACATTTACGAAAAGTTTCTGAAAATTAAAAGAAACACTGAATGTTTTTAAATCCCAATTATTGCTAAAGTCAATTCCAAAGAAAAAAAAATTCTGATTTGAAAGAAAATTAAACGAAAAATTACATTAGATATATTTTGGACATTTTAAAGTAAGATTAAATAAACTTTAAAAGAAAGAGTATTTATCACATATCAAGTTATAACAATCTTAATTAGTATTTTTGATAAATGATGCCAGTTACATATTTTATGAGAATGAAATGAGATTTGCAGCAAAAATTGAAAAAGATGCTGCGGTATTGAAAGAAAGGGAAATGAAAAGTAAGATTTTAGAGCTGTGCAAAATCACTTGAGCGCTGTTCTACCGACTAGATGGATGAACATTCTAGTCAGTTCGAAGATCGAGATTAAATAGAAATCGTTATATAATCTTACCAAATATTAGATAATAATCGTTTTAACATGTATATGTTATTTTTCGAGAAATACACTGCTGGTCATTAAAACTAAGGTGACCAGATTTTAACGTTCGACCTTTGACGGGGGGAGGGGGTCTTGATAAAAAATTTGGTACCTAAAAAATACCTACCTTTGGTATCTAAATAAATTACTTACCTAAGTCATCTGAATTGCTGATTTGTTGACTTCACTTGTTTAACTAACACTCGAACGCATTACGATATGTATCGCATGAGAGACATTTATAAAACTAAATATGCGAAGGCGTTATTTCGTGGACGACTAACAAACTCCCTACACCCTGACCCTTCTCCTCTCTAAAATTCCCCTCTATTTTCAATTTTTGTATAAGATGTAATTCCTTTGCAACAATGTGTCAAATGATGCTAGATCACTAGAGGAACATGGCGCCATAAGAATAAAATCCATGGAAATGTACAAAGCGGGACATTCTCTCTTCATTTCATATTTACAAAATATTTTCATCGCTACCAATACTGAAAAATGCCACTGTTTATTAAGGGCAAACAATGGTGGCCGTATTCTAGCAACTCAACAAGGTGAACTTTGAAAATCAGTTCCTAATAATCAGTTCTCAACAGTACAGTAATTTTTATTATTAAAGTTCAGCAAAATAAATTTTTCAAAAATAATGTAAAGCTCATATCCTGGTGAAATAGCTACATGGAAGCCGAAAATCGTATTTTTCCTTCCCGTTCTCCCACCGTTCTCTAGCTTGCCGTGCATTCTTTCTAAAAATCGGGACTTCCTTAAGACTCCACGGGACGCGGGATAAATTGTTAAAAAGCGGGACGCCTGGTCACCTTAATTAAATCTGCAACATCATGATGGGAAGTAAATACAAAAAAAAAAATTATTGTACATAAATAGTGTGGCATGAAGACAAAATTATTCAATTTGAAAGCAATTTGGGGTCACAAGGACGCGAAATTAATAGAAGCAGCTACCACCTCATAGCAACTAAAACGGTTCTTATCCAATTAGGCATAGAGTGGAACTGGATTTGGATAACAGAATCGGGCAATTCATTCCATACTGCTTCAAGTTTATATCACACTTCATTAACCATATTAGCAGGAGAGGGGTGGTGGGTATGTTTCTTAGCAACCTATAGGACAGATGTTTTCAATGGGTTGCAGGTCTGGAAACCGCGCAGGCCAGGACAAATATCAAACACCCTGTGTATAGAGGGAGATCTGATCATGACGTGTAGCATGTGGTTTTGTTTTATCTTGTAGGAAAATGGCGTTTGGTAGGTCTCGAATATAGGGCACAATCACGGACATAAGATGTCATAAATGTCCAATGTGCATTCAAATTACCATCGATCCGAATTACAAATGTGAGTGTCATGTATTTAATGGCTGCCCAAACCATCATTCCAGGTGCAGGGCCCCTATGCCGATATCGAATGCAAGCAGGCGATGAGCTGTCTCCTCGTAACCTCCAGATACGTATATGGCTATCAGAATACTACACGCAGAAACGGGACATGTCTGAAAAGACGACATTGTGACACTCCTGTATCCAGTTTTGTCGTTAGGCGCACCAGAGTCGCCGTCTCTCTCTATGTTGCATTATCAAGAGGAGCAGGGCCGACTTCACAATATGTCTGTTTTCTCGGGCGTTAGTCATGGAAGGGCGTAGAGATACTACATGCCGTTCAGTACGACCTTTATCAACCCATTGATTCCATATTTGCATGACAGTAATTAGACTTCGACCATTGCAATGGGCAATATCACGGAACGATAATCCATACTGTTGGTAGGCAACGATGATTCATTTATCGAATTCCGACACTTACTGCTAAGCATTTTTTCTTATTCGAGGCATAATACGGTACTCTGAGGAAATTTCGAACTTACAAAGCGCTTTCCGAATGAGAAATTGACTACACAACTTTTCTTTCCTGCAGTGCTTGAGATGTCGTTTCTCCCTTTCAGCGCTGTCTAGATGAGCTGAAATGCTAATCATTTGCATATTCCAACCTCTTCTTCTTTTCATTTGATTTTGACGTTCGTTGGATCATTTCTTCCTGGGGTTTTAATTTTAATGTCCAGGAGTGTATACTAATTTTAATATTTGTTTTACAAATTATTTGACTAGAATTTTTTTTTTTTAAATTTTATAAGCCCAATTTGCTAAATTTAGTAAAAAAATGAAAAACGAAGAACAGGCGTTGTATTTTTCTAAAACTGTGTAATGACTAGTAAACGCTAAGCAACTTGTTGATAAAATCTCGACTCATATTCTATAATTGGGTTAGCATTTTAAGACTGTTTAGTTGAAAAGAGCTAAAAACTGTTTATACCTATGTAAAAATAATTTTATACCTATTATTAAGCCAAATATTGTTCAATTTGCCATTACTGATTTAAATGTTCATGTAAGGGTATATAATTTAATCATATTTTATAATTCGCCATTCATTCTATAGTTTTTCAGTAAGTAAATTATAAGTTAGAAGCAAATTATAGCTATTGTATATAGAATAGATTATAATAATAATATAAAATTTCTTCATATTTTTAACTCTTAAATTTCAAAAAAGAATCTATGAAATTTAGGACTACTATTAATGGCAAATTAAGTAAAACTTTATAAAAAAGTATTGATGATTTTTATTAGACAGTTATTATTAAAAATAGTTCTGAAATTGTTAATTATGTTTACGAAAAAATGAGTTATCAATATATAGTTATGAGTTTGAAGATTAGTTTAATTCTATCTATTTCTCGATATAGGTATGGAAAAAGAAATTTAATGAAAACTCTTTTCGTATATTAAAATAAATAAATAAATAATCCTATTTCTTAAAATTTTTTTTAATTTCTAAGTAGTTTAGTTTTAAAAGAAAATGGTGCTATATTTAATGATAAAAATGTAAACAAATTAAAGGTATACCATAGGTGGTCTGCATGTAATGAACTTGCTAATATATATTAACACTTCCATAAATAAAAATTTTACGGATAACGATAAAAAATACTTAGTTTAGGTGTATTAATGGCCTAATAATTTTTCTAATAAATTCCGGAATTTAAACCTGACTTATCTTTTATCCTTGTTATTTAAAATTAAGATAAATTAACACAATATTCATGAAACTGAATACATAGCTACTGAAATAAATTTATGGATCAAAGAATAGGTAATAATAATTATGACAAAAGGAGTAGTTTTGATTATGATGAGAATAAAGTACCTTTCTTGGAAAAGAGTTATGTTTGTTAATTTTCAGAATTACTTTATATATTCCTCAAAAGTGAAATTGCAACACCAAGAAATAATGGATGTAATGTCATTCAAATTTCAGGAGCGGTGGGTATGAGATGGATATGTAAATGATTAAATTTGCGCACGCATCTGATCACGTGATACTCATAATAGGCTATAAAGGGCAGTAACTTTCCATTCTCATAAACAGCATCAGAGGTTTTGCGTAGCATTTGAAACTTTCGAATAAGTGTAGAAAATGCCTCTGAGACCTCGGCGAGCTCAATACAATCAGTTAACGACCGGGGAACGTGACCGTGTTATCGAAATCCATGAACTGGGTTTGTCACTTCGCACAATAGCTACTCGAGTTGGGCACATGCGTACCATCCAAGTTTCAGTCAAGCGATGGATTCAGGAACGTCTACGTGCACGCCAAAGAGGAAGTGGTGCGCACAGGTGCACGTCAGAGTGCGCAAACCGGTGTATTTGCCAGTTGACTAATCGAGACACTTTTTCCACTCCACGTGACATCCGAAGCCGGTTGCCTTCAAGAGCAGGGGGATCTGTGTCCACCCAAACGATACGCAACAGTTGCATGCACGGGTACCAGCAACAGGGGTAGTCCTGCATTGACCACTCTACACAGGGCTAGATGCCAGGTGTGGTGTCATCGACATCATTGTTGGACTAACGAATGACATTGGGTATTGTTCACTGATGAATTTCATTTCTGTTTGTAGAGGAATAATGGCCGTCGATGGGTATGGCGGAGATACGGAAAACGCTTTGAAAAATTCCTTTAGCCGATTGTCAGACCTGTCTTACACCGGGCATAATGGTTTGGGATAGTATAATGTTTGATCACAGGACGCCTCTGGTACACATTGACGGCCGTTTGACAAACGACCGCTACATCACAAAAGTTGTGGAGCCTGTTGTTTTTCCCTTGTAGCAGGACGAATCCAACATGATGTTCCAGTGAGTCAAAACTAGGCCGCATGACGCACAACGAACTCTTAACAGCCTGACTGGATTTGACGTCCTTCTCTGGCCAGTAAACTCTCCAGATCTGAGTCCCATCGAACATCTGTGGGATTTCATTGGACGTGACATGAACCAAGGGTCATTAGTGCAAAACGTGGATGATCTGCACACAGCAGTGGACATGACTTGGAAACGGTTATCTCATGCAAGCAACAATGGACTAATTGATAGAATGCCTAGCCTGATTGAGATCTGTATAACTGCCAGAGGTGGGCACATTAGATACTGAATAAAATGATTTTATTTTTGTCTTTTTTCATTTGCATATCCATCTCACCACTATCGCTCCTGAAATTTGCATGACGCTATGTGCATTACTTCTTGGTGTTGCAATTTTACTTTTGAGAAGTGTATAATTATATCTTATTTAATAATAGATCAGTTAATAGATCTTTAGATATTCAAAATAAATGCTATAATATACGCATTTAAGCTGATAATCCGATTAAATTTCTGAGAACCAATTTAAAACACAAAAATTATAAAATTGAATAATTTTTCTTTTTTCAATATTCTCTTGATTTTTTAAAGACCTGTAATTTCTTGAGCTTTTAATTCTTTTTAATACATTATTTTTTTTTGTACTTTTGACGGTAGTTTTAACGTTTTTTAAAAATAATTTCTGCTTATAAAATTTTAATTATAAGACATGACAGTTCGGTTTTTGTTAATTCTAACTTTGATACATAGATGGAAGTATTGCTTTTAGATGAGCGTTTCTCAATTTTTCAGCAAATTTTGGTTTTACCAAAATTAGAAGTAAATGAAGAAGAAAGACCCCTGTGTATTATTTGCTCAAAAATATTTGCGGCAAACCGCATGAGACCTAATAAACTTAAACTACATTTAGAAATGCTTCATAGTGATTGCGTCAACAAACCCAGAGAATTCTTCAAATGAAAATTAAAATCATATGAAAAGTGAAAACCTTTTTTTTAAAAAAAAAACTTTGTCCGTGAATGAAATAGTTTTAATTGTCTTTTACAAAGTTTCATATAAAATAGCCAGCTGTAAAAGGCTTCACACCATTTTGCCAGCAGCAATTGAGATTGTAGAAACTATGTTTGGAGATAATTTAGCAAAACTGTGGCAGTCCACACCTTTTCAAATGATACTGTTGTCCATCGAATTGTTGATATAGCTGAAGATGTACAGTGTCAGCTTTTCTTGATGTTGCGTGACAAATTGTTTTCAATACAGCTTGATGAGGCAATAAATATTAATAAAGATACTCATTTAATTGCCTATGTTCGATTTTGTGATGATATGTCAGTAATGGAAGAAATACTTTTCTGCAAACCAATAGAACTTAAAGCAACATCACTCGCATTATTTGCCATCTTAAATGATTTTATGAAACATAGAATGGAAAAAATTTATGAAACATAGAATGGAAAAATTGCGTCGGAATATGCTCCGATGGTGCTCGTTCAATGTCCAGAAGATTCCAAAGTGTACAAGCATTTGTAAAACAAAAATCAAAACAATGCGTCTGGACACATTGCATTATCCACAGAGAAGGTGTGGCTTCCAAAGAAATGAGCCCTGATCTGAATATTGTGTTAACTATGTTTGTAACAGTAGTAAATTATACAAAAATGTGACCCCTGAAATCAAGAATCTTCAACTCCAATGATCTAATACACGTATATTGGATACGAGTGATAAAGTTAATGTTTTTTGTAGAAAATTAGAATGGAGGAGTAGAAATTTAAAGCAAAAATATCTAACAATGTTTGCAAATGTAGATGATTGTATTAAAACTTACAAGGCTGAAGAACAACATATAAAAGTTGTTTTTGTATCCATTGAAAATCATTTAGATATGCTGGCAAAGAATTTTAAAAAGTATTTTCTTGCTGACGACAAACTGGTAGCAAGTTACGAGTGGGTTAGGGATCCATTTCATAATATTCCCGAAGGGCCCTCAATTGCGAAGGAAGAAACCTTCAATAGTTTCACGACAAGTAGCGAAACCAAAAGATTATTCAGAAATAAATCACTCTTTTAATTTTAGACAGGAATAGATGATGTGTTCTGCACTAAAAACAGGGGCATTTCGCATTCTATTACCATTTTCTTCATCTTACCTTTGTGAAACTGGATTTTCTGCGGTGGCTTCTATGAAAACAAAATATAGATCTCCTCTAAATATAGGAAAAGAACTGAGAGTGTCTATTTCTAATTTTAAACCGTCCTTAGAAAAACTTTGCTCTGCAAAACAGGCCCAAGGAAGTCACTAATAATTATTCAATTTGTTTTTAATTTAGTAAGTTTTGATTTAATAAGTCATTTTAATTTAATAAGTTAAATATTATATCGAAATATATTTTGTTTTCAATGTGTGTGTGTGCTTCCCTTCCAGTCAGTTAATCAATTTTTTTGAATAATATTTCCCCTTAGATACGCTCGCGCCCCCTTGGGGCGCGTGCCCCATAAGTTGAGAATTGCAGTTTTAGATAATTATTTTTGAAAGCTACACTAAATACATCGTTTGAAGAAACAGTTGGAAAAGGAGATGAAACTTGCCGCAGGTGAGCTTACTTTACTTTTTCCATGCCCTGTACAGAATTGCTTACACAACGTATCACATAATATAAACAAACTATGAAAGAGAGTCGCTGAAACAATTATCAGCCCACCCAACTTAATTATTACAGACAAAATAGCAGAAAAACCTAAAAATAAAAATACACAATCTGAATCTCAAAATCAAAAAAAGAGAACCAAATTCAGCAAAGCTGCTGACCTCGTCTCTTTTAAAATTCCTACCAAAAACAGTTTCTCAGCTCTTGATAAAATAGATACTAACGAGGCAGAAGAGGATCTCACACCCCTGCCACCCAAAATACAATCCCTCATGCTAAAATTCAAAGCAAACTACAACTTGATTCTTCAAGAAATTCAAAGAAACCACCCAGGTTCTTCAGCAAAACTTGCCGGAGAATACATCAAAATCCAGCCACTTGACGAACAACAACACCGCGATATTACCACTTACCTCAAAAATAAAAATGAGGAATATTACATCATCCAACCGGCTTCATCGAGGCCTACAAAGGTGGTTATTAAAGGCTTACCGACCTCCACTGATGTACAAGAACTTGAAGAGGAACTGAAACAAAAAGGTTACCCAGTCCAAAAGGTAGCCCAACTGACTCAAAGAAAAACAAAAAACCCTTTGCCAATGTTCCTAATTGAACTAAGAAAAACTGAAAATAGCCCGGATATCTTTAAATTAAATAACATCATGTGCATGCAAATTCGACAATTTCAAGCGTAGACCTGGGGCAACCCAGTGCTACAATTGTAATTTTTTTCATCATTCCTCAGCAAATTGCCAACTAAAACTCAGATGTCTCAAATGTGGCAAAGAACACAAGACCGACGACTGTACCATAAAAAACAAAATCGAAAACCCCATCTGCATCAATTGCAATGGCGTCCACATTGGTTCATGGTAGGGGTGCCCAAATTTCCCAAAACCAAAACCTAAGAAAGGCGAAACTATCACCAGTAAAGAAAACAACTCAAAAACATACCGTAAAATAGAGGATGGCTTAACTTTTGCAAATATTCTCACAGATGAAACACTCGACACGAGATCCGATTTGGCCGAAAACAACAATTCTGAGCCTGAACCCCCCAAACCACAAAGAAATCAAAACAAAAACAATAGCAGCAACAACAAAAATAAACATGATATTTTTTCGAACTCCGAAGCTTCTTCGCGAGATTCCCAAACCTACTCGAAGTCATCTATCAAATGTCACAGACATCAGATGACTTCGAAAAACTTCACATATTTTATAAAGGCATGTGCCCATCATCTAACAAATAATGGGTTACAAAAACTTCGGGCTCAGAATTGTATCATGGAATGCGAACGGAGTTAATCCCGCACTGTCGAGTTGCGAGATTTCATAGATAAGCACGCTCCCGATATTATTTTAATTCAAGAAACACACCTGAGACCAGGTATAAACTTCAATATCCCAAATTTCACTATTTACATAAACGATCGACCTCTTCAACCAAAAACAGGTGGCGGCACCGCTCTCCTGGTCAAAAACACCACCCCCCACCACAACATACCCACACCCACTCTCTTGGCCGCTGAAGCGACAATAGTCGTTCTCACACCGCCGAGAGAAGACCCATTTCTTATTTGTTCCTTCTACATCCCCCTGTTTCGGGAGATGCCATTTTCACTGATTTAGAAGCGATTGCTCGATTAGGAGATGCTTCAATTATTTGCGGAGATTTTAATGCCCACCACACTCAATGGGGCTGCAAAAGAATCAATAGAAAAGGAACGCTTATTAACGAATTCATACACAAACACGACTACGATCTTAAAGCCCCGCCCACATCAATTCGCTTTGGCTATCGCTTTGCCTCCACAATTGACTTTGCACTGATCCGGAACTTCCATTGGCTATGTGATGTTTCCTCGATCCCCGAGCTCACATCAGACCACAATCCGATCATTCTAAACTTTAACACAAACATACAGCTATCCATTAATGAAAGAAACACACACACAAACTGGGATCTCTTTAGACAAAATTTAAACAAAAACTCTACCCTAAACCTAATCCCATCCAACACAGGTGTTGAAATCGAGGAGAAGGTGTCGCGTCTCACACACGATATCTTACATGCACACGAACAAGCATGAAAACCAATTAACACAAACAAAAAACACTTCATCAGCGACGAATTACGAAGCCTGTTAGTACAACGAAACAAACTCAGAAAAATATGGCAATTTACCAGAAAACCAACAGACAAAAACACACTTAACAACTTTCAAAACATGATAAAAAGAAAAATATACGAATTCACACAAAAATCCTGGGAAGACACTCTACTTGCATTAGACCCCGACGACGGCTCTCTCTGGGGGATGTCAAAGGCTCTAAGAAAGAAGAGATCCCCAGTTTCAATCCTTAAAGGTCCAAATAGTATCGCAAATTCAAATCTAGAAAAAGCTAATCTAATAGCCTCTTCACTTAAAAATCAATTTCAATTAAATAATATTAATAATCCTAAATTTGACAAAGAAACACTTGATGTCGTTCACAACTTTATGAATAATCAAAATAATTTTGCAAACGCTACACCCCTCCTCCCTACACTACCTTCTGAAATTCTAAAATACACTAAGAAACTTAAAATCAAAAAAGCTCCAGGTAGGGAAGGAGTCACTAATAAAATGGTTAAAAAATTACCTATCAAGACAATTTTTCAAATAACCTCAATTATTAATGACATCCTCAAAATCGGGCATTTCCCTCAGTCGTGGAAAAATGCATCTGTTATACCCATTATTAAACCAGGAAAAGATCCCACCCTCCCTGATAGTTACAGACCAATTTCCCTATTACCTATCATTAGCACAATTGCAGAAAAAATTGTACTTAATAGATTAAAAGATTTCCTCAATTTGAATGATATTTTAATCCATGAACAACATGGATTCCGAGAAAAATCTTCCACATCACACCAGCTTCTCCGTGTCATTGAACACGTTAAGGCCGGTTTGAATAATGGGAAATCAACAGGTGCAATTTTCCTCGACATTCAAAAAGCATTTGATAGAGTTTGGCACGAGGGACTGCTCTTTAAACTAATTAAAATGAAATTAAATCCAAATCTCATAAAACTATTAAATTCATACCTTAAAAATAGAACCTTTGCAGTAAGAGTTAAAAACTCCCACTCCTTTACCACTACTACTTCAGCTGGAATAGCTCAAGGGGCGCTTTTAGCCCCAACTTTATTTTCTTTATACGTGAACGGCATCCCAAAAGCATTCAACATAACTCTCTGCATGTACGCAGACGACACAACTATACTAGCACAAAACAAAGAACCACTTTTAGTGGCTCGAGCAATACGAAAACATATAACGCAACTAGAAGACTGGTTCTCCAAATGGAAAATTGCCCTGAATCCATCTAAAACGGAGGCAGTCTTCTTTTCACACAGAACAAAAAATTCACGCCCTGACGTTTTTATCTACAATCACAAGATCACCTGGTCTCAACACACAAAATACTTAAGAGTTATCCTAGATAAAAGACTCACTTTTAATCAACATATCACACAAACAATTAAGAATTTCCGAGCAAGCGCGTGTTCGGTCTACCCCCTAATCGCTCGGAATTCAAAATTAAGCATTAAAAACAATTTGCTTATCTATGCTCTGATTCTCAGACCTATTCTCACCTACAGTTGTGCCGTTTGGGGTTCTGCTGCAAACACACACCTTAATAAACTTGAAAAAGCACAAAATAACATTATTAGACAAATTGTAAATGCTAGATGGTTCATGCGAAATACAGACATTTATAACTCAATTAACTTCCCAACAGTAAAAAAGTTCATACAAAAAACATCCTTTAACTTCTTTAATAATCTCATGAATATAAATAACAACACACTTACAAACATCTCAAACTATGACCCTGACCCAGCTATTAGAAGACCTAAAAATGTTTTACTCGATTCTTATTATATTCACTTTAATTTCCCAAAATCTTTTAAAATAAAAATATTCCCATTCGGAATCACCCACCTCACACCAAGCTGACCAATCACAACTCTCATACAAACCAAGATATCTTCTCACTCTGAAAACACACACTAACATATAAGCAACAAGCCCATTGGTAAACTGCTTTCACCCCCTCACCTTCACCTACCCTTTCTCCGAAAAGGAAAAAAAAAGTTAAATCCAATACTTTAAAAATTCTCTTTCACTTAATTTTTTCATCCTTTTAAATTTTAAATCACTCTGATAAATTAATTTTACACTATAAAGCCATCCAAAATATCTTTTATGCAATTCTGGGCTGGAAAAAGCCAAAGTCAAGCATCCCAAACTGCTCTGATATGGAGATTTAGAGTCGTTGGCTCAGGAGCTCCAGTAAAGCCTGTCAACATCGTTTGAAATCGTGTTTTTCAATGTTGTTTATATTTTGTGTGAATTATTTTAATTTTATTTAGTAAATTTTTTTCTTTGATTCGGTGTAGTTTAAAATTATATATTTGTGTTTGTTTCTTTAAATATGTGGTATTTTTCTGGTTATGTTATGTTCCTGTGAAATTGTTCTTTATGGCTCTTGAATTTAGGATTTCTTTTAAATTTTTCATCTGTAAAGCTATTTCTGTTTGCGAAGGTTTGATCATTTATACATGTATCATGTATAAATAGCTCTAATGTCCTAAGCCAGTGGTAATATTAAATAGCCTTATTTCTGTTTTGTTTATTTTTAAAGGATTTTCGTTTTTCTCAATTTTCTGTTGTTATGTCTTTTTGTATTTTTCTTCATGATTAATTTTTTTTGTAATTCCGATCTATTCTTATCTAAATCTTTAGTTTTAAATAATCTTTAATTTTTATATAATAATTATTTTTATTGTCTTATATTTTTATCCTTGCACATTTATATTATAATTACATAGTGCTAAATTTAGATATTTGAGAGCTTTTTGTTTGTTTAATGCATTTGTATATAGTATTTGTATATAGAGACTTGACGCTTTCGTTTTCACAGCTTGAAGACTCAAATACTGAAATCTTTAATTCCGATTTCACCTTAGTAAACAGCCAGAAGTCACAGTGTTCAAGATAATAAGGCGGATGGTCAAACACTGGGATGCTGTATTTGGCTAGAAATCTCTTGAAAGACATTGCGAAATGAGTCGGTTCCTTGTCTTGGTTGAGAACCCATGATTTTTCCTTTCATAATTCGATTTTTTCCCCTTATTTTTTCACATAATTCAGCATGAACGTGAAGGTATTAATGTGGATTAACAGTTTGACCTCAGAAGGACAATAAAAGTACACAATCCAATTAATATATCGGAAAAAATATCATCATTGCTTTGAATTTTAATTTGCTCATTCGAGGTTTTACGACTCTCGGTGAAGATGGGCTCTTCCAGAGCATGGATTGGACCTTCGTTTCAGGATCTTAAGTAAAAACCTACGATTCGTCACACGTTATTATTCTTTCCAATAAGTTTGGATCACACATTTCCAATGACATTCAAACATTTTTGAATATCAATGAAAATAGGTATATGTAAAATTCCTTCGTATTGTAAAGGAACTAACAATTAAGAACAAGAAAATTTAATATTCATACCACTGTAATTTATGTTAAGCACTGAAAAAGTTTGATTGATATATTTTCTGGATCCACCTTTACACTTTAGCGGGAGTTACTGATTTATAATCTGGTTATCTCACCAGAACAACATACTCGTAAGAAATAAGTAAAGATTCACTTCTAAATATAATTAATGCGTAAAGAAAACATACACAGAAGCTATAAGAATCACATAGCTTATCTAAAATACACACAAAATATACCTAGTGCCGATTTGTACTTAAATTTAAATAAGATAGTTTAAATATTTTGTTAATTAAAAGTCTTAAAAATTATTAAGGCATTTTAAAACATTTCAAAGCAAATTATAAAAAAAGAAGTGTATTGTTAAAATTTATAGATAGAAGAGCTACAATATACATTGATTATTCTGCCGATTATTATCATCTTATAAATACATTTAAGAGTTTGTTCGTCCACTATACATATACTTTTAGGGTGCTTTACTGACGTGTGGAAGGAGGCGCAAGCATATACCCACGAAATTTTTTTTTAGTTAGTGTTTAGTGACATTTTTCAAAAACGTCCCTTTTTCTTGTCTTTTTCAACTACTGTAACAATTTTTCCAGGCTTTTTCTGTTGAAAAGACGTTCATTTTAATGAGTTTTTCAAAAGAAATTTGATTTGTTTTGTCCATTCAATCAAAATTTTGCATTAGATGTTGTTTAAAGACAATTTCTGTTTTAATAAAATAAAGAGCTTGTGCGTGTGTGTGGTCGGCCTACCACAAAGAGTGAATAATCAACAAGTACGGAATTTGGTATGATAAAAGTACGGATCATGAAGGTATGAACTTCGAAGAGAGTTTTTCGAAATTCGCATTAGATTTTTTAAAATTCTATTTTGAAGAGACCGATAAGCAAGATTTTGTCTGCTCTGCGCATAAGTTTGGCACATATTACGTCACATGACATCATGGTCTATTTTGACTTCATTATGCTTAGTTCTGTTGTATATTAAGTTACATGATATCATGGTCTATTTTGCTTAGTGCAATTTCTATTTAATGGAGTTTTTTTTGCAAATCGTTATAATTATTCATTATTTGTTCTTCGTAGTAAAAATATGCGTGATTCTTTCCCCAATGAATTGTCACAAATGTATTATTTCAATGAGTAGTTTTGGTAACATGATTTGTTTACTTTTCGTCAAATGTTGCCATTTATTCAACACGTGAAACTAAAGATGATAGAATTACTTTTAGAATAATCATGAGGATTTATGGGAAATATTAGAAATAATAATATCGAGGAAGACCTTTTGCAAGGTGTGTTCGTATTCTGCAGTGCTGAAAATTAATATATCCTTGCACTGAATGAAAATACGTTTAATATTATTTATCAAGAAACTTTTAGAACTCCTTGACAAAATTTAGTCACTTATTACTTTCCGATTTCTTATTGTTTCTTCACAGTTTAATGTTATAATTATTTGTTACATGCGGAATTAATCCATTCTTTAATTAGGAGATATTTTAAATCGTTCGGTTATCAACTTAAAACTAATTTTTTTTTGTTAATGCATGGTTTGCTGAAGAGTTCTTTTCCTTTGAACTACAAAATGAAATCATAAATTAAATAATTTTTCGCATATGTTTGGCTTGCACCGCTTTGGATATAGGTTTACATTAAAAATATTTTATGCTTGCTAATTAGATTATCGAGGTTTTAAATTTATCCGTTATTCACATGGGTACTTCAGCCAGTAAAAAATTTGTAGTGATGTTCTTAAGCAAAATACAATTACTTCTTAATTTCTTAATTTTCTGGATATACATGAGTTCTTAAGGAATTAATTGGGTAATCAGGATCTTTATGTAATAATAATAGAATTTCTCAAGATTTTTAATATTGTATGTTTTTTTTTTTTTGGTTAAGTTATTAATAGTATCTCTATAAATTGATTATATTGAAACCGGAAAACTAAAAACACATAAAGGACTGTGAAACTTAAATGAGATTTTCTTGTGAATGTGTGACAAGCATTTTCTGTAGATAATAGTTGAGGCTATACTACAATAATCATTGTAACCGAATATATTGATGACTCAAACGTATAAGCTTTTCCTTGTTAGAGATAGGTGTAAGTGTTATTTAAAAATCCCCTTTTTTAGTGTTGAAAACAAGTTTGATATTCAAAATTAAGTTATAGGAGCTAAGAAAGTACATAAAAATGCAGGTATTGATAATTTTTTCATCATATTGGAGATTTCAGAGTGACTTTTTTAACATCTGAGTTCCCCAAACGAAATACATCTCTTAATTTTGTTCCGAACTTTAAAGCATGAAGTATTTGAAAGTCTTTAAAATAATTCTTAAAAATTCTTTTCCTAATCTTTCGTTTTTTATTTCTATATGAGCAACATTTTTAATAAATTATTCCTTATAAAGTTCTGAAAAAATGCTTATTTTATACAGATTAGCAATTTAACAAGTTACAATTACATTACGCTTTAACAATAGCAAATACTTAAAATTATTTCTCAATATAATATCATCGACGAAGTTTTATATAAACCTTAGGAATTCATATTTTCATTCTTTAAATTTACAATAAAAATATAAATAAACCAGTCTACTACCCCTTAAGGCTCCATTATTTCTGATCGTAAATTTGA
This sequence comes from Nephila pilipes, assembly GCA_019974015.1. Classification (NCBI taxonomy): domain Eukaryota; kingdom Metazoa; phylum Arthropoda; class Arachnida; order Araneae; family Nephilidae; genus Nephila; species Nephila pilipes. The sequence continues at coordinate 1,200,395 of BMAW01051322.1, read as the reverse complement.
ACTTGAATATTTCTCAGGTAATTCCTAGGGAATGCATGAAATTTGAATTTAGGGTTTTTACAACATAAAGAATTCAAATATCTAAGTATTTCGATATGTTATACGATGCAAAAACCTTTGAAACGTTGAGTAGAATATGTTTTAATGTCAAATATATGAAGCTCTCTTTTAATTTTAAGGGGCCCATTTTAAAAACCTTCACAATGCAAAAACTTTCAATCAGAATCTTATAAAATTTGAAATTTCAGCAAACTTCACAATAAAAAATTAAGTTAATCAATAATCAATTAATATGCCACAGCAGACAAAATCTGCGAATATTTAAATTCTAAACATATGCTCCAGATTATATTTAAAATACAAACGTTGTATTCAAGTTGCCGCCATTAGAAGTTGCATCACGTTTTGAGATTGAATTGTATTCTTCCAATAAAAGAAAAGTTCGTTGAATAAACCAGTTCTTTCGTTCAGAGCAACAGCGAAAAGAATTCCATTCCACCGATCCGAATTGCTATCTATTGTTTACTTTCCCGCCATTTCCAATCCATTGTGAAAGAGGAAGAACAAAAATTTTCTGCGTCGCCTATGGTTCGTCCATTCCTATGAATTTGTAACCGATGCCACTACTCATTTGGAAATTTCATTAGCCATTTTCTTTTTTTCTTCTTCGATAAAATATCTGGTTCCAGACGACAGCAAAAGCAACTTTCGACGAACATTTTATCTTTTGTCCTTTTCTTCAATCTTCTAATTGAAGATTTCATAAATAAACTGTCAACAAAAGAGACAAAAGTTTGTGTAACAAATTTTCTTTCTTGGAGGGTTAGGAAACAGTTAATAAAAGTAATTGATTCGTATTTTGATATCCTACTGGTTTGTGGATCTTTGCTGTAAATGTGGAATCTTAATAATTAGAGATTTCCTTTTTAATGTTTTAGTTATTTTAAAAGAGAAATTTCTAATTAAAAGTTTCAAACAAAATAAGAATAATTTCAATTCTTGATTATTACAAAAAATTTCATGCTAGAAATTTAGAGTTTTCCTCAAGGAGAACAAAAAGATTTATTTTACAATTTTGACTTGCGAAATTTTTTCACGTTCAATAATAATTCATTTGCAAACTGTAAATTACATTTGATGTTTTTTATTCAAGTAAACTAATTAAAACGTAGAAAAAAATAATTAAGACACAGATTAATTAACAAACAATTAATCTCTCAGAAAATTATTTTTTATTATGTGTATTCATGAAATCATTATTGTTGTGTTTTTCAACTTCAAATTGTCTCGTTGTAAAGAACTCAAAATGAACATAATTTATTCGTACTTATTTCGGTTTATAAATAGATTTTATGCTTATAAAAGAGAAAGAGTTTGTACATATTATGGGAATTCGGTTTGGAATAAAATGTTACTTTTTAAGTCTTCTGGGGCAATCTAATCGATGTACATTTCGTTACCGCTATTTTGCGAGTTTATTCTTCTCTTCATTTTAAAAGATTTTTGATTCTCATAGAATCCAAAGTAGGATCAACTGATTATGAAAATAAGATTGTATGAAACTCTTATTAGCTAATTTATGAATTACTTTCGCTTATTAAATGGAGTAATTTTAAAGAGCAGATAGAGAAACAGAGTAATTATGAGACAAAACTAACATATTCTTGTTTGACTTAATCCGACCATTTATAGCTTGACATACAATCAATGCTTCTGAAGTAAAAGTAAATTTGATGTGACTTATTTTGTAAGTAAAAGAGATATTTTTCTGTGATGCCTGCGATAAGAATTTATTTTATAATGACACACACTGTCAATACAAGAAAGGGTTGTAACTTAGTCAAAATAAACATTTAAATTAATTAAAATATTTCAACGATACTCTACAAAATATTCTAAGAAGGAAGATTGGGCTGGAAACCTGAGTTTAGAAGAGTGGGACTCGGAAAGGATGTTCGCTCTACGGAGAATGGATGAGGGAAGTGAGGTGCCAGCTGAAGTGCTCAACCTCATCATCAGAACCTGGTTTTAAATGACGAGGCATATGGCTGTGGTTAGTGGATCTGTGTGTCAGGTTAAGTAGGATACAGGAAGCGTTCAATACAATAATTCGATAGTAATTTTACGGTATTTTCTAGTATGATTGATTCTTTTCAACTTTACTTATAATTGTATACAAAATGAATGATGGTAATAAGTAAAGAGAATACATTGTAAATAAATGGACTTCAAAGCAGAGACAACAAATATTTATTAATCTGAATACAAGAGCACCAGAGAACACAAAGAGAGAAGAGCGAATGAATGGATTTTGTTCTTCTTCATAAGCTCGGCATAACGACAAAGTCTTTCACAAAATGTATAGCACAAATTATGTACTACCAAAGAATGTTTATGTACGACAAAAGTTGATATTTCAATATCAAGCAGCCATAGGACCTTTAAAACGTTACAAAATATTGTTTTCCTTAAAAAAAAATCATTCTAAACTATAAATAATGTTTGAAATATTTAGTTTTTCTTTCAAAGATACTTGCAAATGATTAAAAAAGATTTTTTTCCGAATTTTAAAGCATGACGTATTTGAAAGTCTTTAAAATATTTAAAAAATTTTTTTCCAAATCTTTCGTTTTTTATTTCTATATGAGCAACATTTTGAATAGATTATTCCTTATAAAGTTCTGAAAAAATGCTCATTTTATGCAGATTAGCAATTTAACAAGTTACAATTACTTTACACTTGAACATTAGGAAATACTTTAAATTATTTCTCAATATAATGTATCGCCGACGAAGTCTTATATAAACTTTAGGAATTTATATTTTCATTCTTTACATGTACAATAAAAATGTAAATTTGAATAAAAATTAAGTTTTTTCAAATACATTCTTGATAATGTATTATCTACCTTATAATTTATGGTTCGTCTTAAATTATTTTTACATTAATTATTTATAAAACAGAGCTTCCACTTTTTTTGAAAATGAAATCATTACCCCTATTTCCCTATCAAAACAGATTCACAAAACTCAGACCATTTAAACTTCTATGGTATAGGCTTTAAAGAAAAGAAATTGATGAAAGTTTATCATAAATTCCGGACATTTCGTAAAGGTCCTATGCTAATTAAATATCAAAACACTTAAAGTAAGAAATGAAAATCCAGTCATTTCGTACTTCTTCTTACATATATCAATAGTTTGTATAACAGAAATTTATATTTAAATATTGAATAAGTTTTCAAACACGAAATGTTTGTGTCCCTGATTCTTTAAATAAAACGTGTCACCACTACATGACTATTTAAGTTACATGCCAAATATATGTACAGGAAAGTATGTTACACATATTAAAAGAAAAATAGCAAGAATAGAAAGCAGTGTTGGTATTGAAAACGAATTATGGAACAATTTTAATAATCAAAAAGCATTAGTCATTATTTCGGGCTGTCTCTATCTTAAACATTTCCAGCACTGACTTCCTAATATTGCACCTTTGTTTCCAGGTCTCATTGTTGTAAATTATGTTTAGATCCTCCAGCAAGGGTAAAACTGAGGGTAGTAAAATGATGGTGAGACACTTTTTGGACACCCTCTTAACTGGAATTGACGAAGATACTATTTATTTTGGACCACATGCTTTCGTTGAGGTTAAATAACTTATGTTGGATCACTTATCGTTTGAGGAGATATCCCTTCATCTTACTTGGCATAAGAATCTTAGTGGAATTTTTGAGAATAAGAGGTTCTGACTGTAAGGATTGGGAATTTCAATGTTTTCATGGTATGCTGGATTCTAAATAGGCTTGTATTCTGATTTTACGAAACACTTGATCTTTTTTATCCTGATTTATTTATTTTAGTTTAACGTCTTTAATTACTGATTACTATTATTTAATAAAATATTAAAAATGACACTCGAATTATTGATTAACGAGTATATGGAGTCACTCTTATCCTTCATCCATGCCGTCAGCATTCACGTGATTAAATGTTTATTCCATTTCCCCCCGCATTCATTCGAAGGAACAAACAAATGAGAGGACATATAATCAGATTAAATTTTTTTAGGAGGCTGTATATTAGTTGTTAAGAGAAGAAGTCTGAAGAGACGCTAATTTAACTTAATGAGACACTAATTTTCTGAAAGTTTTCACAGACCACAATTTAATTTAATATATATAATAAGTAATTCCTCTCAATACAACAGAAATAAAAAAGCAGTTGCAGGCAGTTTTCACATTTTGCGAATTAGTTAGTTATCACGGTCTATTAGTAAACTGTAAAATTGTTCAAGCAAAAGCACTTTTAGTTTATGCGATCAATAAAAAAAATTTAGTGAAGAATTCATTCATGCTATGCTCAAAATTATTTTAAAGCATTCATTAAGGTTCATAAAATGTAAATTTACAGTCCATTGTTCTTGTTTCACATGAAATATAATTGGTACTTCTGTATTATCGTAACCACTTTGGTAAAACTCGCCAAATTAAGAAACGTTCCAAATTTATGAAAGCCGATGACATTGTTTCATGGCAATCACTCTCGTGATTTCAAGTTGTGTTTAGGCAGTTTTTTTTCTATTGTAAAACATTTCCATTTTCATTCGTGTTTGAATTCTCCGTGTTTTGATATTTTTTTCAGTCTAAAGTACTAAAAATAAAGTTACAGCATTTGTTTATATCAGAAGGAAAAGTAACATAAAAGTACAAAATTTCCCTTCAGTTGTTCAAATATTGAAATTTGCATATCATAAAGCTAAATTTGATTGATTATTAACGTCTCACTGGAAGCAATATAAGGGTATCAGCAACAAATCTCCTCATTTTGAGCTTTGGTTAAGTGATGAGGACATCCTTCTGTCATTGCAAACTCACCCGCCAACGTGAGGACTTTGAGCCTCGTCTGGTCAAAGGTGATTCAACCCCGGTGCACAACGAGCCTTTAGGAATGGAACTCACCAAAAGTAGGTAACAACACCAGCCGTGAACTCACAAGCATTACCACTCTGCTTCCACGTCCGCCGTAATATTTTGAAGTTATTCATAAATTAATTGATTTAAAATTTCCACCCGAACAAAGACACATATATAACACTACATAGATATTTTAAAAGTACATCCAAACGTACTTATGATTTAAAATATGGCTATGCAATCACATTTCTATGTTATAAATAACTTTTTACTTTGTACGTGCACATTCGTCTTCATCCCTGAAAAAATCGCCAAACTTCACCAACGCTCTTGCGATAATTCAAAAATACCATATATACCGTAATGTTTCTTCTTTTAATAAAATTTATTTAAATTATTAAAAAAAAATTATCTTTTCGATTGTGATAAAGCAGAAAAAAATGATATAATTTTTGTTATATATATTTAAAAATGTACTTTTTGAAAAAATAAATATACGGATCAAATGCATCTGTAAAAAGAGTTACACAATTTTACATATTATGTATAAATTAACATCTTGAACGAAAATATGATTATAGAATTTTAGCCTTGTTTTACAGATTATTAATACATTAAGGAGCTCTCTTAAGTGAAAGATAATTATAAAAATCACTGGTTTCAAAATTGCTTTATTAAATGCGAATTAAAAATGCTCTTTTTATATCAAAATTTGTAAAAACTAAGAGGGCACATTTTAGGAAATTTTTGAGCTACTCAAAACATTATAGTTTCAAAATATCATTAATGACAAAACATCGAACAACTAATCATTTTATTACATTTCAAAAGATAATGTGTGGTACATCAGTGAATGGATTTTTTTTTTATTACAACATTTTTTTTTATATATATCTTAGTTGGAAAAACCAACATAGATGTTAATTTCTCTTCCAAAATCTAAAAGCATTTTTGTCTATTTACTTTTTCTAAGATCTAACTTCTTCCGAATTTTAAAATTTTTCTTTTATAGCAAAATTTGAATAATGATTTTTCATTCCTTTTCTTTTTACAATATTTATCTGTCTATTTTACGGAGTGATAGATCTTCAGTCTCATTAGCTTATTTGTGATTTTTTACAGTTTGTTTTAATTTTAATTATTGAAAAATTTTCCTTGTTTATTTGTAATGTGTTTCAAATTATATATATATATATATATATATATATATATATATGTGTGTGTGTGTGTAATTTGTATTATTTAAAATTTATTAGACTATCTATTTATATTATTAATATTACATTACCTATAATTTAAAACATACATTGTTATAATGTAAAAAATAAACATTAAATAGGAGGAAGTATAAATTGACAAAATATTCAAGAACACATTAAAACATGCAAATAATTTAAAACTGAAGTATAAGACCAATAATTTAAAAATTACTACGAAGTACAAGATATCAAAGCCCAATCAAGATCTTCAGAGTATATTTCAAGAGAAAATAATTAATAAATTCAATTAAAAAATAGGTGTAAATTAACTTTAAGCTGTTTCAGACTTGGGGTTGAGAAAATACTTGTTGATACTAGTATTACGTGTTTAACCTGTCTTACTTCAGCGAATTATAATATGACAAATTTGTGTTAAGCCAAAATGAGCAGGAACCTCAAAGCAAAACAAAAATTTAATCAAAGAAAAAAAAAACTTATATATATACCTGACTTATAAAATTTTAAATTTGTTTATGTAAGATATTATTTACAAATGTTTATCTTTCAGTCTTATGGAAATGCCATCGAACATTTTTATGTCTAGTATATATTTCAATTCTCAGTTTTTATGCAAATATCGATTTGAATCATTTTGCCTAACTTCACATAGCTCAAAGTGTTTCAACAGTATGAATGATGCTGTTTTTAGAAGCATTGTATTCGCATGTATTAAATATAAATGAAAAGAAAACTCTTCACGTTTGCAAAATCTCCGATTCACCAAAACAGTCTGAGTATTTCTATTAAGCGTATGCATTGCGCCATTATTATAAATATTTGCATCAACTTTCAATTTAAATGTTGAGGTTTTCGAAAATGTGAAAACAATAGATTTATTGAAAGAGTCGTATAAAATATTTGTTAAAATTTCAAAAGGTAGCAATTGATAAGTACTTACTAATGTTTCTCTAGTTTTATGAAATATTACAGTGAAAAAGAGGCAATGTACAAGATTGCTAAATATAGAAGATTATGCAAAATATTTTTTAAGTTAGAAACATTTTCCTTATATTACGTCACTGGATATTTTATTATATGTTAGAATACAGCAGGAGTTTGATTCCATTTTTCCTTTATGACATTCTTGCTTCTGCGATATTTCAGACTAATTCGATCCTCATCAAAAGGTCATCAATCGAAATTAAATATTGTTCACCCTTTATAAAAAAAAATTGTTAAGCTCCCTGCATTAACTAAAATTATCGGAAACATCTTAATGCTAAATTAAAGTTTTAAAAACTGTAGTCATGCGTTTTTAATATCTTGTTTATTTCTTCGAAAATCAAAAGTATTTCAGCAAAAGAGAATATAAAGAAAAGACCGTTGTCCATTATGAAAATATTTAACATTCGGAATTTTTAAGAACTCTGTTTCAATAATTTAAAATTTCTCAGGAATTTACTCAAAAAAAATAAACATTTACTTTTGAATTTATAAAAACAAAGTTAAGAACTAAGCGCATTGATGAATTACGTATTAAATGAAATACAATAAAAATATTAACAATTGCTTAAAAACAACATGAACTAGTGAGACTTTTGTTAACAAGACAAAATGTGAAACATTCAACAGTTTGATGCATTTATAAATTAATATTCAAAAATACTAAAAAATACGCATCTCCACTCAGTTTAAATTTTAAAATGGAATATGACCTTTCAGAAACTCAGATTTAGTTTTATTTTAGTCAGTGAATTGCTAAAAGGGAAGGAATTTTCTTTAATATTATGAGTATTTTTTGAACAAAAAACACTAAAATAATATTTATCTCAATTTTGAAGGATTAGAATAAAATAAGAAATTGAAGATTAATGTTTTTAAAAATTTATGAATTAATGTCCTAAATTAAATGAAATTAAACAGATATTTGTTGTTGGCATCGAATTATTTTCGCTCCTGACACAAATTTCATTAAAAATGTTTTGATGTCGCGAGGAAATAGAATTTAAAAATTATTACAGTTTCGTAGATCAAAATTAAAATAACAACATTTTCCATTTCCTGGACGATCCAGTTACTGAAGTACGCTTATAAGCAATCTTTGTACCTTGCAGTTAAATATCGAGGGAGCATAAAATTGTAATGTTCGCCCTGTCAGTAAAAGTCCAGAAATATTCCTTTTATATTTTGTGAAAACTATATGGATTATATCAAAGATATCTACAGTGATTTACAGGTAAATTGTACAAAATGATATTCTAAGACATTGCCACAGAGGGTTTGGGGGACAGGTAGCCAAATTGGGACAAAAGGAGATAATGTTTAGAATAAACACCAGTCATGTATTAGCAAACATTGAATCCAAATGCAAAGAATGAAGCTACAAAAAAGCTGAACGGCTAATATGGCTTGATAATGTTCATAAAAAAATTTTCAAGTAAAAATTATTCTGATTTAAAATAAAAAATCACTTAGTGGCAACATCATCTATTGTTCAACAAAACAATATTGAAGATAGAAAATTTCTTCCTCTAACACATGATGGAATAAAAATTTGCTGCTTTATTACTGATTAAACAAAATATATCAAACGTCTTTATTCCTTGAATCTATTTTACAGCTTTTTTGTCCATTTCCGAATTGAGTTTACCAATTTTAAGATAATAAACAATAAATCCTGGGTCATACACAAGAAAAATTAAGTTACATTCAGTTGTATATTTTGATTCAGAAATAAACTTTTGAAAATAGGTATAAAACTTTTCACCGTTTTGTATTTAACAACAAAAAAATGCCTGAGATAAAGTTTTCCTCTACCCAACGCAATTAGCATAAAAAATAAATATTTTCGAATATTTTTACAGATGTCATGGAAAAAAAATATTTCCATGAATGAAAACAGTGTAGAGGGGGATGGAGATTCTGTCACATATTGAAAGACGACAAAATAATCTACATTAATCTAAACAATCACTAATGCATGGAACATAAATTGATGAGCATAAAATTAATACAAATAAAGAATAAACATTCATGAAAGTATTTTACAAATAAACATGTACTTAATATTTTGCAAATACACACGCTCATAAATATTTTACAAATAAACATGCACAACATGTTTATTTGTATAAATTACGTGCAAAATTGTCCGTAATTAATACATATAAGCATGCACATAAATATTTTACAAGCTGCCCGTTTAACACTTGATTCACTGGAACACTTCACTAGATTCACTGGAACCGTTTCACTGAAAGAATACTGCTATTAACAGTCGGATGGCGTAAGTTTTATAATATTTGAAGGCCATTTCTTAATATTTCAAATTAGACAACCAATGACTGTGGTTCATCACCAAGATTCACTTTGGGAGTAATAATTACTACAGGTTCAGTGTAAGAGATTCTGCATTTTTTTAAATTCCTTCTGAATATTTTGAATTCTTTTCATCTGTATTCCAAAGCGAATCACCGACCTTTTTCTAGGACATACACCTGCTTTTAGAGTTAAGCTGATGGAAAAAGTCTGATGCATTATATTTTTCGCTATACACAGTAAGTTTTAGAAACTTATTCAATCTCATTCTGAAGAAGTGTACAACTGACTGCGACTCGTTCTCGTATTGTCTTTCAATTACTGTTATATACAAAAAAAAAAAAAAAAAAAAAAACCCACTTGTATACAAATATTTAACAAGCTTCTACTTTATCACATGGTTCAATATAAAACATCCAGAACATTCAAACGGATGGTTGATATACATTTAATATAACATGTACTAAGGGTTTAGCGATATATATATTTACTCACAACACAAAGAGATTTTCTCATGCATAATGCTGACCACAGTTGTCAACAGTCCAATGCTTTGCAAATACCCACTACTTAACTCATAAGTATTTACAAGTTCTTCAAGGAATGAGAGACTGAAATAAATCTGAGTGTTATATGCATAAGAATTTCAGACACGCAGTTTCAGATTTCCGAGCCATTTCATCAACATTCCAAATCAATGGTAGACTCCTTTTGGAATGCTAATATTTCACTCGTAAGTTTTTAAACCATATCATCAGCATTCCAGATCGATGGTTAATTCTTTTTGGAATGCTAATAGCTCAGCCCTATCTCTGGAATAATATTGAAGCAAGACATCGAGTGCTACAGTTTTTGTCATACATTCTCTGGTTTAGGGCCCCTCCCACTCGTGTTCCAAAGAGAGTTGCTGTTGACTGTCACTCTCAACTGTCTGTTGCTGTGTTGGTGCGAAAGCAGAGTGTCCTTCTTGACACTGCCACTAGTGGTGGCGGTACTGGAAGTGGTTGTTCCTTTGGTGATTTGTCTGGTCAGCCTGCTTCTCATATTGGAGCACCTAAGGAGGCGGATGACGGAACCTCTGAACTTGGAGGAGATAGCATTGTACAGGATAGGGTTCAGGGCAGCATTCATGTAGACCAACAGTCGGCAGAAGTACAGAATGTTATAGTACGTTTCCATGCCCAAGCTCAGAACAGACTCCGGGGTTGAGAATATCACCCATAAGGTAAAAATTCTGCAAGATACATACAAGATACTGAGTAAAAATATATACACAATAAATAACAATACAAAAATAATTCAGATGTCTTATGATAATAGTAAATCACAATTGTGTGAAGAGTTCACGTAGATATTCAAGTAAGACATAGCTTCCAGTGTTGCAGAGATTCAAAATAAAAAGGAATAAATGAAAAAAAAAAGGCTTTTGGTATAAATTTACGTAATGGGAGTTCAAAAAGTACCTGTGTCTGACAACAGATGGCGTTTCTAAAGTAAACTGGTGTTATAATTGTATACTACCATCTGTTAAACAGAGCCAAAACAAACGCAATGTCGATTCATATGTTAGTTTTGATTTTCTGCCAAATGAACATTTGATTGCTTGCTGCATCAAATTATTGCTGTCGATGAGATCTGGAATGATCGATATACACCGGAAACTGAGCAAACATCAAAACAATGGGTTTATTCAGGTGAATCTGCTCCGAAAAATATTATGACGACCTGCACTGCGAAAAACGGGTATGCAAAATCGAGTAGAAAGTGCTCACTTTTGAATACTTCACATACTCAAAATGGCTCCGATCCCAACGTATTCAAATTTGAGATTCGCACATACTCATTTTTAGTAACAAGCACATACTCAGAATGGCAACTTCACGTACTCACTTTTGAATACGTCACATACTCAAAATAGATCCGATCCCAACATACTCATATTTGAGACTCGCACATACTCATTTTTGTACGTACTCAAAATGGAAACTTCGCATACTCAATTTTGAATATAATCTTGTATCAATTATGAGTGTGGAATAGAAAACTGAGTGTCATGTATTCATTTGTGAATCTGTTACTGCATCAAATATGAGAATCAAACAATCCAGTGAGTATGTTTTGAATTTATTTTCCGATACTGTTGTATCGAAAATGAATTTTAAACAGAAAAATATATATCAATTAAAATTTTCAGGGAAATAAATAAGCGCTAATTTATTTGCAAGTATCATTTTCTTCATCTTATATATTATTTTACACTTTATGAAGTTTTTGTTACAAAACTTCCGATTCAAAATTCATTCATTTACTGTGTGTAACAAAACTGTTACTTTTAGAAACAAAAATGCAACTGTTATGTGATCATAAACTGTAATTTGAGCTTATACCTCAAATTTAAATCAATTCGAGTGGTTTAATAAATCTTAAATTAACGAAAATCGATTCGATTCAAGAGTTAAATTCTTTTCAAAACAAATGTGTAAGGAATCTGAGCTATTAGTTACAGAAGCAATTCAGTTCATTAAGAATTATATTTATGTTTTTAGAAGCAATATATAGTTTGTTTCCTATATGTGCAGAAAATAGAGTTTTATTTAAAGTTCAGTCACTTAATAATAAGTTATTAGAAATATCTTGAAACATTATGATGAATATTAGATTTTCCATTATAAAAAACTTAATATTTTTTTCATGTACATTGTTTACATGTGTAAAAAATGCTGTACATTACTGTGTACATCA
>BMAW01051322.1:1166574-1188195 GCA_019974015.1 Nephila pilipes | reverse complement strand
TTCCGCTTTAAATCTGTTATATGTTTGCGCGCACGGATTAACGTCATGACTAGGCTAATGCCTGCGTAATGGGTTTGCTTGTGCACGGAAAATGGGCAAATGTCATGTTGTGGAAAGGTTGTTCTGGATATCGTGCATGGTGTTGGTTTAAGAATAAGAACGTTCAGGTTTGAGGAACGGAATGAAATGATGTTTTGTCTACGGATGAGGGCGTGATATATTGCCTCAGAGCTTGCTGCTATCTAAATCCGTGCTGTGTTCAGCTCTCTGTTCCGCTGCTTTGCATAACATACTTGGCAGCTTGCAAAGGTACCGCCGCATTTTACTACTGCCTTTACTTGTACTTACTTTTAGCTTGCTTTTAAACATTTCTTTTCGCCCACGCGCATAGCGCGCAGCGCACTTGCAGCGCAGCGCACTTTTATTTTCTGCTTGGTCTGTGAGAACCATTCATTCTATAAAAGCAGTTCTTGCTGCTTTGAATTATGAACTTTGACACACTTAGATCCCAAAACATGTGTTATACAGGAATTTTAAAGTTTTTTTTTTTTTCTAAACACGTGTTGTACCCCAATTGGTGTTAATGGATTAAAAATTTACTCGAACAGAGCTTATGCTCCTTGTGACAATTGATATTTTTTATTATAAAAAAAATATCAATATAATAAATTTTTTTAGAAATATCACAAGTGTTTTTCAATTAAAACATTTACACGTGCACGTATTATACAATAATAAATCTGATTTAAGGCAACGTGGATCAGTTCATGGTCAAACAAAGATAATACATTATGCGTTAGTTTGTAATCCACATTTAGTTTTATACATGTCTACGCTCTTATAAAATTTGAATATGGAATAAAAGTGAAACTTGATTAACATGTTTCGTTTTGCCAATTGATTATGTTCATTTGCTTGTATTTCTGCAAAGTATTATGGAGATTTTACGCAAATTATATCTTAGAGATTGATTGCATACTAAGTTTTTTGTAAACTGCCCTGTTTAATTCAAGTTTTGTAAGCCATTTTATTGGTTAGAAACCTTTAAAGAAATTAGATTTTTTTTAAATTATATGATTTTAGCACTTAGATTTGTGTCATGATATACATAAACTTTTCAATTTGTTTGACCTACATTATGTTCTACTGCAACTGGCTACACTGCCATAATGTTTTTTGGTGTTGTAAGAGTGGGTTAGTTCATTTTGATCTGAATGAATCAAATAGTATGACTGATGGGTGTCTAGTAAAATACGTGGAAACTTGGCACAATGTTACTAAATAATGTGCCAAAATGAGGTGAGATGTTTATTACGTTCGGTATATAATTAAAATTTGTCATCACCAAATCGTTCGCTAGCAAAATTAATGAATTTTACCGACATATATGTCTGCCGACAAACCTATGTGGTATGTGTTAACATCAGTTTCTCTATGGAGCAAGGCTGTTTTACGTCTTGTACATCAGTTTTATTTCAGTTCATATATTCAATACAATTCTCACATTGTTCGTTAGGCATTCGAGAAGAGTAATCTGAGTATGTTTATGCATCTATGGACTTGTAATAGTTTAGGTGTGAATTTAAAATGATCGCTCCAGTAGCGGCCTATTTAGGCTTTAGCTACCGGCATTTGTTTTGTACTTCCAATATAGTTTTAGGTGTTTCCTTGCCTTAAAACAGATGCTTGTTTTGAGGGCTGCTTAACATTTATTCCGATCTTTTGTTTTGATTAAACTTGTTTTGTGTTTCGACTGTTTCGTGTTTTGTGTTGTTCATCATTGGATCAAATCAGTTGATTCCGTTTGTGTTAAGAAATAGGGACTATTTATTGTATTGTGAAATTGACACCAAACCTCTGAAATGTGAACCTTACTTAAAGTGTATTACGCTCTTTTGGATTATAGTATATTTTATATATAAACGCTTTATATTTATCCAGGCTGCTTGTTTAAAAAAAAATAAAGCAATATTTAGTTAAACTATTTTCTCATTTAATCCCGGGATAAAAATAGTGCAAAGCTGTGAAACAGTTATATAACAATTTATGATTTAAACGGGTGCAATTTTGTACTTGTAAGAAGGGTTTTAATGTGTTTTGCAAACAAATTAATTTAATCATAAGTTGATTATAATGTTTTCAAATAGGTTTCAACAATTTAAGAAAAAAAAAAATTATATGTGAATATATGGAATTCATATACAATTTCAAATTTAATAATATATATTTAGCTAGCATTAATTTCTTTTCTCAAAATAATATTTATTAATCAAATTACTGATTTTGACTTATATGTTTAATGTAAATGAAGAAGAGAATTTTAACTATTGTAAACAACAAGACACATACTAAACTTACTTATTAGTGATAATCTGATTTTTAAAAATATGTATAAAATGTTAATTTTTTAAAATTATATTTGAATAAGATATTACAGTTGGGGATAAAAAAACAAATTTTGAGGAAATAGAAAATTTTACATTCTATAAATGTATCGTGCAAATTAATCATTCGTGTTTTCTTCAACCAACACCAGAACAAGAAATGATTCATCTCTGCACAAGCATATTATTTTAAATGCATGAATAAAATTAGTTGGAGATTGTGTAAAATAAAACCACACAAAGTATCAACATATAAAGGGTAGAATGGGTGAGTTATTTTGTACTAAGGTGAACTTTGTTATAAGTGTTTTGATTTATAATGAATTATACATATCTATAGTGTTGTGTCATGTATCGAATACAAGTTGATGTTTATTTATTCAGTGTGCATAAGGTTGAGTTCATGAATAGAATAAAATCTGAATATACTGCGCAAATATTTATTCAAAATTTTGCAATAATTTTGGGCCCACATTATAAAATAAACCAAGATGTAGTATCTGTGTATAAACAATTATAAAATCAAATTCACGAATTACAACACAAAAGTAATGTGGTTTCTAACCCCAAGTCATAGGAGTTTAAATTGGATTACTTAAAAATGTGAGACAATAGTGATGAAACACAAGACAATCACTTATAATATGATGAACAGTAAGACTTAAAAGGCTACACCACGAAACACTTGCACTTTTGGCCATGGCGTGGAAATGTCGATATGTAATCTTCAAAACGTGATAAAAAATGTAATGATTTCTCTGTCGATTAAAGACAGTTTCCTTACACATAATTAAAATTAGATTCTTGTCGGGCATCGTCGATAAAAGATGAGCTAAGATTTTAACAACACTGTACTTTGGATACTTTTATGTCATTGTTCTGTAAAGATATAAGAGCCTTCATGCACAAATGTTACTTGTGAGGAATAATTTTAAATGCAGGTCAAAATGGAGCAATGCATTCCCCCCCCCCATCTAATATATATTTACTTTTGAATTAACATCATAACTAAACTAATACCTAAAATTAATGATTTGCTGTACACAGAAAAAATAAAACCGTATCATATTTATGAAAAATTTATTCTGAATATCATGCACATAGATATTGGGTATTTAAAAACAAAACATTCACGATTTTGAAACAAGAATATTAAAAAAAAAATAATATTTTAACTCCTACAGATGAAGGCATGTCTCTTATAAACACTGCTATCTAATCCATGCTATATTCCAACTCTATCCCCATTCGTACAACATTGCTTATGTTTTAATCTAGCTTACAATGAAGTATTTAAAATATAGGAAGTTCTCATATGTAAAGGTAAGCAGATTTTTTACTTCTTACAAAACAACATTTTGTCAGGTTACTAAATACGAGTGAAAATGCTTTTCAAACAACGCTGTTTCAAATAAATATACTATTTTTGCATTGTTATTATGTAGACAGTTCTTTAATTTTTCGAAAGAGAAGCAAGTCATCTACACAACCATATAATACAGCTATATTTTTGGAATATACTTAACCATTATAGTATAAACTATTACATGTAAGAATTTCTGCTTGGTCTGTGAAACCATTCATTCTATAAAGCAGTTCTTGCTGCTTTGAATTATGAACTTTGACACACTTAGATCCCAAAACATGTGTTATACAATGTATTTTTAAGTTTTTTTTTTTTTTTTTCCTAAACACGTGTTATTTTTAATTGGTGTTAATGGATTAAAATTTACTCAGACAGAGCTTGTCTCCTTATGACAATTGATATTTTTTATTATAAAAAAATATCAATATAATAAGATTTTTTTTAGAAATATCACAAGTGTTTTCAATTAAAGCATTTTGCGATACGTATTATACAATAACATAAATCTAATTTAAACAACATGGATCAGTTCATAATTAAAACAAAATATACATTATGCATTAGTTTGTAAATACATTTAGTTTTTATACATAATGTCACATATTGTAAAGAAATTTTGGAATATAGAATAATAAAAAGTATTGAAACTGATTAACATGTTTCATTTTGCCAATTGATTATGTTCATTTTGTAATTTCTGTTCTAAAAAAAGTATTATAAATTTTACACCAAATTACTCTCTTAGAAAGGTTAATTGCATACTAAAGTTTTTTGTAAACCTGCCTATTTCAAGACTTGTAAGCCATTTTATTGGTTAGAAACCTTTAAAAGTGGAATTTTAAATTATATGATTTTAGCACTTAGATTTGTGTCATGATATACATAAACTTTTTCAATTTTGTTTTGACCTACATTATGTTCTACTGCAACAGCCACTGCCATAATGTTTTGGTGTTGCTTAAAATTGAGTTCATTTTTGATCTGAATGAATCAAATAGTATGACTTATTAGGTGTCTAAGTAAATACGTAAAACTTGCAACACAATATTTTTTAAATAATGTGCCAAAATGAGGTGAATATTTATTACATTCAGTATATAATTAAATTTATCATAAATCATTCATAGCAAAAAATTAATAATTTTACCGACATATATGTCTACCAAAACAAACCTATGTGGTATGTGTTAACATCGGATTTCTCTATGAGCAAGCTGTTTACGTCTTGTACATCAGTTTTATTTCAATTCATATATTCAATACAATTCTCACATTATTCAATTATTTACATTCGAAAGGAAATAATCTGAGTATGTTTTTATACATCTATAGACTTATGCTCGTTTAATTGTGAATTTAAAATGTTGCTCAGTAAGCCTATTTAAACTTGCTTCTGGCATTTGTTTGTACACTTCCAATATAAGTTTTAAATTATTTCCTGCCTTAAACAGATGTATTTTTGAGCTGCTAACGACTATTCCAGTCTTTTGTTTTGATTAAGCTTATTTTGTATTTCAAACTATTTCATGTTTTAATATTGTTATTCATCATTAGATCATCAGTTGATTCCGACATGTTAAAAATAAGGGCCTCAATATTTATTGTAGTATTGTAATTATTTTAAACCCTCTGAAAAATACATGTGAATACTTAAAGTGTAATTACGCTCTTTTGAATTATAGTATATTTTATATATAAACACTTTATATTTATCAGGCTGCTTGTTTAAAAAATAAAGCAATATTGGATTAAACTATTTTCTCATTTAATCAGGATAAATAATTAAAGCTGTAACAGTTATATAACAATTTATGATTTAAACGGGTGCAATTTTGTACCTTGAAGGGTTTTTTAATGTGTTTTGCAAACAAAATTAATTTAATCATAAGTTGATTATAATGTTTCAAATAGGTTTCAACAGTATTTAAGAAAAATATATGTGAATATGTAAATTCTATATACAATTTCAAATTTAATAATATATATTTAGCTAGCATTAATTTCTTTTTCTCAAAATAATATTTATTAATCAAATACAATTTTGACTTATATGTTTTAATGTAAATGAAGAGAAATTTTAACTATTGTAAACAACAAGACACATACCTAAACTTATATTAGTGATAATCTGATTTTTAAAAATATGTATAAAATGTTAATTTTTAAAATTATATTTGAATAGGAATGATACAGTTGGGGATAAAAAACAGAATTTTGAGGAAATAGAAAATTTTACATTCTATAAATCTTGAGTACTGTTTAAGAATCTGTAACATTGCCTTGTCGTGCAAATGTCATTCGTGTTTCTTCCAACCAACACCAGAACAAAGTAATTCATCTCTGCACAAGCATATTAACTTTAAGAAATGCATGAATAAAGTGGTTAAATTGTGTAAATAAAAATACAAGTATCAACATATAAAAGGGGTAGATAATATGATTGGCCCTGTACTAAGGTGAACATTTATAAGTGTTTTTACAATTTATAATGAATTATACATATCTATAGTATTTGTGTCATGTATCGAATACAAAAGAGATTGTTTTATTTATTCAGTGTGCATAAAGGTTGGAGTTCATGAATAGAATAAAATCTGAATATACTGCACCAAATATTTATTCAAAATTTTGCAATAATTTTGGGCCACATTATAAAAATAAACCAAGATATGAAATATCTGTGTATAAACCTTAATTATATAAAAATCAAATTCTGAATTACAACACAAAAAAGTAGTAGTTTCTAACCCCAAGTCATAGGAGTTTAAATTGGATTACTTAAAAAATGTGAGACAATAGTGATGAAACACAAGACAATCACTTATAATATGATGAACAGTAAGACATAACAGGAAGGATGCCTGATTAGATTGTGAAAATTTGATTCCAAAATATACATTAAATTTGAGTTTAAATTAAAACCATATTCTTTAAAAATATATATATTCTGAAATATCTTACTCCTGTCATAAAGCATCTGAAATTTACTTCAATTCATAATAAAATTAATCAGGAATAAAAACTATTTTTGTCAACATTTTATTCTGAATGTATCATTTCTAACTTTTTTGATTACCACACAGTATTATTGGAACAAAATACGGATGTACAATTCTTCGAAAATAGTAAATATACAAATATATATCTTAAAACATGATAAAAATGTATAATAATTTCTCTGTCAATTAAAAAAAGACAGTTTCCTTACACACTTATGAAGTGAAAAAAAAATGGAATTCTTGTCGAGCATCATCGATAAAAAAAATGGCTTAAAATTTTAACAACACTGCTTTTTGAATACTGTAATATTATTCTATAAAATATAAGCTTCATACACAAATATTTACTTGTATGAGAATAATTTTAATGCAAATTAAAGTAAGAAGTCACTAAGCTACGATTACGATGTGAATACAGACAAAAAAACACCTGTAAAGCACAAATAACTACTCACAGAAAATCATTTTCAAATCAGAAAATGATGATCAATAACAATTCAAAATTTTTATATCTTAAATAAAAGAATCTTTCTCATGAAGTATATATTCCGTGACTGAGACAAAAATGTAAACAAACACAGACGCGAAAATGAGTATCCGTACATACTCATTTTAGTATTCCTGTATTCTACCGCGTGTAGCGTGGTAAATACGAAATATAGTTCGAAATATTAAAGCAAACCATATTTGTTTTTGAAACCCACTTTGTAAAATACGTAGTCAGTATATAAAAGGAACTTTTATAGTCCTTATATCTGTAATAATTTTTTGAGAATGCTGATTTCCCATTTTTTTTGGTTTTGAATACTTGTAATGTTCACATTCGATAAAGGTATACGCTCAAATCTGATACAAACATACTCATTTCAAAATGAGTACGTCTAGGTATTCATTTTTGAGTATTTCTTTTTTCTCCGTGTGAAAAGTGATGGTTGACGGTATACGCACATACGAGAAGTGTTATACTCATGTACCTTTCAGGGGAAAAAAAGAACAATACAATTGCGCATCACCCCATTCCTAAAACTCTATTTCCAATTTCTAATAGAGTACTTTTTAAGTCACTTACCAATAAAGATTTTACAAAAGACACACATTCACATTTTTATGCATATCGCACATATTTATGTTCTCTATATTCGTTTTACATAATAAGAATTAAAATTAAAAAAAAAAACTGTTTATAAAGTTCTTTTGGATCCATTGCCAGAAGACTGAATGAAAGACACTATGGTGTTTGAAATACTAGGATTTGATAACGCAAAACTATCACTTCTTAGAAATAAAACTAAATCATATATGTCTTTATTCATGTCATATACATCATATACAAAACAGTGCACCTAGAATTATCATCTTCATCCAACGAAATAATTCTTCAAAGTCTCAAAAGATTTATTATTCGTCTTGAAAGACCATCAGTTGGTTACAGCAACAATGGGAAAAAATTTATTGATGCTTAAAACGAATTCCGGAGATAAAACTGTGAACAAAAAAAAAAAAAAAAAAAAAAAAAAAAGAGTTCAGCTCAACGAGAAAATTATATTGGATCTTTCATCCTGCTGTAGCATCCGTGTGGATCAACTTCTGGGAACGGCTTGAGGGAAACTCTTTTGAGAAAAATATTAGTAAGAAAAAATCCTTTATATAACGTTATGACAACCATTGTTGCTGAAGTTGAATCTTTCATCAATGCACAACCCTTCATTTATGTCTCAGATGATGATGAGCTGATAGCTCTATCAGAATTTTTATTTTTTCTTGTTTCCTGTGATAATTATGTTCTAGATATACATGAAAAACGCCCAAAAAGAAGAATTCGTTATAGATATCTATTAAAGAAGGATTTTAATATAAAAAGGTATGTTGAAACGCTTAAGAACAGTGATACATCAAGCGAAATATTATATTGCAGTGAGGATCTAATCGGGGAACATTTTCTCATGAATTTCTCATGAAATTTCTAGTTTCTTAGAAAATGTTTTTTTTTTCTCTCACACTCGAACAGACAGAGCTCACTCGTCGAAGATCTAGAGTTATTAAACTAGTCTCCCGATACCAAACAGTTTGTTTTATTATCATTTATGAATAGAACAACACCTATAATAGGTAAAAAAAGTAGAACGATAATTTTTTAGTCAGTTTACAAAGTACCTAACTCATTGGAGGTTAAATTGTTGGTTTTTATGAATGCCGCATTAGAAGCAACACGAGGACTGTTGGCGACGGACCTCATAGTTTTGAACCTCGGTCAAGTGCTGAGGACGACACCTTAGCTGGAACCTCTCTCTTCTAACTTCCATACGACACCAATGGGAGCACTTGACTCATTGAAGACTTTTGAAGGAGACTTCTAGACATTCAATACATATCAAACTTGCTCTTAAATTTTAAAGGAATTAAAAATTCCATTGCTTTATCTAAGTAACCAAAATAAATAAAATCTGATTCAATAAACTTCGTATTAAATACTGACGTGGTGTGTACTTTGAATGTGATATTAGATATCCGTGGTACGAAAAGAGCCGAAAGTATTTGCTTTAGAGGATATCCATTCAGGAGGAAACACGCTTTAAGGAAGGCAGCCTGCAGCAGAGGCTCAGGAACTCACCTAAAGGGGAGAAGACAGATGAAAAAACTGACGACCACCGCTACTAGCATGAAGACCACCTGTTTCCTGGCCCTCATCTGGGTCTCTTCACTAGATGACGCCAGCACTCTGCTACCTGCCATCAGGTGTCTAGCGATGTGGCAGTACACCCCCACCAAGATGAGAAAGGGCAAGGCGTAAAAGAGGCCGATGGCCGTGCAATAGTACAGCTTCTGCCACAGCTTCTCCACTACTTGTGCGCACACGGGAACCATTTGTCCGGCGGAAGTCAAAGACTCTTCCAGGCCGTACTGCACAGTGGGTAGTACAGGAGTTGTGAGGAGGCCCGCAGTCAACCATACGGCTCCGATGATGGCCAAGGCTCGAATCTGTGTGCACGTGTAGCCGGCCTTCAGTGGTTGACAAATGGCGTAGTACCGCTCGAAGCTTATGGCTAGAATGGTCAGCACTGATCCATGGGCAGCGGTCAGTTCAACGTACGGCACTGCTTTGCCTGTAAAGAAACGAAAAAGATGGTTAGCACTGAACTGAAGGGACACAAGTCCCCCGCATAACATGAGATTTAAAAGAAAACTAAGATAAAGAAAACTGGATAATTTCAACGAAGCACTAGTTAACAATAGTGTTAGTCTATCATATTTTGCCATCCCTTTTCTTATTTGTTGGTGGGTAGGTGATAATGTTAATGAAAGCTTTGTTTAACTGCCTGTTTGTAGCAGGTAGGAAAGTTTTTTTCCCTCACGTAAAGGGAGTCTAACTCATCTAATAAAAGCTGATTATTATTGAAACATACATTTTTTGATGTTGATAGTGTGTGTGGATGAGTAGTATTGTTCATTCGTAGGTACTTTTTTTTTTTATCTGAGTGTTGACTCTCGCTATCTTCACCATCCACAACGTCATTCATTTGAAATGAATCGTAAATGAGAGAAATTAGAAGTTTGTGTGAAAACCATAAGTAACTTTTAAAATTACTCATAATGTTAAAGCTCTCGTATCAATTCAATTTTTTAAAGATAAAAAATATTGAGACACCCAAAAATACAAGAAATAAACACATTTTACAAGCTCATTGCATTATATAGAGTAAATACCTATATTTATGTGTATATTGTGGTTAATTTATTTACTTCAAAGTTGCATCCAGGAAAGCGAAAAATATTCTTAGAATAAGGGCAGATAAATAAAATATTCCAGTTTCTTTTCACACGAAAGAACAATAAATAGTTTTCAGGTGCTTGGAAACTCGATTTGAAAGCCTCCTGCACCAGATGGAAACAGCATGAGGAACTATAAAGAGAACGCGTCTTTCATCCATTCAGCAAAAAAATGCTTCGTCTCTAAAAGTTTTGAAAGAGCTGAGCTTGCACCTGTGTTCGAGACAAAAAAAAAAAACTTTTCTGAAAGAACAGAGGCAAAAATGTGGCTTCTCGAAAATTTTCGCATAATACACACCCCATTTACTCCAAGAGTTATTGGCCCCTGTTTGTTGCCACCAAATGTTTCACATCACATTTGAGGGTGCAAGTATTCCATGCAAAATATGTTAAAGAAATTCTAATAGGATATTTCGACATTTATAAATTTATATCTGTAGTATAAAAGTACGTAAGATATCTGTGATTCTATGGTTTCTTGGGTTAAGTTTTATTCTCGTGAAGTACATTCCTGTATGATTGAAAAATTTGTTGTTGCGTGTGTATTTATTTTAAAATTAAAATAATCAAAATTTGATCATAGAATATAAATATTAAAATGTTAGCACCCAACATCCTTAAGAACAGATTGTCTTATTTGAGCTTTTGATGGATTCAAAAAGGGTTCAATAAGCAAAAGTCATTAATTTGGAAAGCAATACACTTAAAAAGAAAATGAATGAGAAAAATTTAAATTTAAAAAGAAATACAAGTCATCATATTATTTTCATTATGAACAATTTATAATTTAAGAGAGTCATACAAAGAAATAATCTTCACTATTCAACAAACTCAGGATCATCTCCGTAGTAAGAATATAAATACTTATTCATTGCAGCAGGTAGGTTGAGATCAGTTCAAGAATAAAATAAAATAAAAAAAAACTATAGAATTTTAATAGTTGTATTAATTCTGGAAACTCGGTACATTTTGTTTTGTTAGCATTTGTGACTTGGAAATGATTGCGCATTTATAAAGTTTTTTTGTATCAAAGAATTTTTTATATTTAATTAATTTTATGCACTATAATCTGCGAGATTTACATAAGAATACGAAAGGTTTTTCAAGATTTCCCAAGGGAAAAAGGATAACTAAACAATTTCTTTGATATAAATATTTACATATTTCAATGCATATATTCATGAATAAAATTATTTTTGATTTAAATAAATACAAAATAACTTTTACAAAATTAATTTCATAGTTAATATTGAGTAATAATTGGTATATTGAGTAAATTATGTATTTACTTAAACAATTCAGGAACCTTTTTTATTTTAATTCTCGATGGACGAATAAAATATTTAGATGTAATGTTTTATAAACACGTCAGTATAAATAGAATATAATTAACATTATTTTTCCTTACGTATGAGACTACGATTTCGCTTGAATACAGTAGAATATTAAAATTCTGTATAAAATAAGCATCTCCAAAATAAAAAAAACTTTCTTTCAAAATCTAGGCTTATTAAAAGTTTTATCTGTACATTAATAGAAATAATAGAAAGTTCATACCCAGCAAGAAAGTGTTTAACAAAAAAAACAACAAACTAATTAAGTTAATTCGAAATTTCTTTGCAACTTTTTTTTTAAAAAGTTTCTCAACCTAATCAATGAAGCAGTACTTAACGTAATTAGTGCTAATGCTCTGATAAAAAAAAAGTCCTGAAAACCTTATAGTTGGAATTAACAACTCTTTTAAGTACCTTAACACTTTCTTATTTTCTTATAAGCACAGGAGGTAAAAAAAACCAGAGGTATTTTATAAAGATGAGAGATGTAACATATTAGGGAAACACACCTCTGATAGCTTAAATATAGCCATGGTAGCCTAGTGATCATGGTCCAATCCACCGACCACTGTTGTTTCCGAAGAGTCATGGGTTCGAGTCTCAATACCACAAAATGCATGCCTTGAAGTGAGACTGTTGCACGTTAAATAAATTGAGATTCCAAACCTTTCCGAAAGAGTGCTGTGGAAGTTTGTAGAGGGAGATGTCAGTTTAGGTATCGTCACTTAACCGAAGCTCAAAATTACCAGGTGTTTCTCCAATAGCCCTCGTGTTTCTTGTGTTAACAATCAATCAAATGATGGCTTAAATATCTATCACAAACATTGATTGAGAGATATATATTTCAAAATTACTTTCATTTTCTTTTACCATTTATTTTATGGAAATCCAAGCGGTTAGAAGCGTAAAGAACGCGATGTTTGAGTCGAGAGTCAAAAAACTTTGTCCAGATTCTCCACAAAAGTGGAGTAACTGGGTCTATCGATGTTATATATAACAGGATGTTCTCACGTTAATATATTTGGATATCACTGAAGATATCCTGTTGTTACAGTACAATAGGCTGATAGTTCACAGGACTTATCACGCCTGGAAATTTTCTGCAATGGTCATAGGAAGTAATTAATGTACGAGATCCCCGCTGAATCATTTGAAGACCCAACTTCTATGTAGATGCTGGGAAGATCCAAGACATTCAAGGAATCTTACAGAATGTGAGGAATTCCATGCAGCACCGATGTGCGTCTTGTGTGAGTGATTGTGATAGAAATTTCAAACATCTCTTGTAGCACTAGTGCTTTTTACCAATGTAAAACTTGTTATTAAAATGCATTTTGATCTCTAATGTGTTGTTGTTCTTGTCATTTTAGATTCTTTTGACCCAAGCTCGTATAAAAGGATTTCTGACTCTGCAATGCTGTGTGATTCTGAATCCTTTTTTTGTCCCATATCTAACCAACAAGTTTGTCTCACCGGTAGTAAATCGTTCTATATATCGGTGGTAAAGGGTCCCTATCTTTATTTTTCAAATTTTCAGCGATAGCAGCTTAAAGGAATTTTTTTTATATATACAACTTGTTATTAATAAATGTTTTTCAATATATCCTAATTCATTTTGTTCTTTGGTCTAAAGTTTATATTATACCTTTGTGAAGTATTGTTTCTTTTTAAAGATTTGTCAATTACTATTTCAAAAAATTGACATATGATTATATATATACACTCATGGACAAAAAAGTTAGCGCACCAAGAAATAATTGCAGGATCGTAACGAAACTTGGCATGAAAGTACATGTCGGGATGATATGCAAATGATTAGAAATGCAGCGTTATTGCGCATTACATATAGCCAGTAGAGAGCATCTAACGTGGATTATAAAACAGGTAACCAAAGATTGTTTGAGTGTGCTGAATCGTTTACAAAGGAAGAGCTGAGGTAGACATGCAATTACGCCGTTTTTGAAGACAATATGAGCAGCTGTCGCAGTTTGAGAGGGGGAGAATCATCCGCTTGATGGTAGACGAGTAGCTTGTCAATTAGGCCACTCTGATTGTGTTGTGAGGAGGTGTTGGGACCAGTGGATCCGAGAGATGTCATTTACACGAAGACCAGGCTCAGGACGCCCTCGACAGACCAGTCGTTGAGAAGACCATCACATCGTAAGGAATACACGCGTACAGCCACCTGCTTCATCGACCGCCATCCAGGTACATGTAGCACCTTTATTAGGAGCCCCTGTGTCTTCTCGAACCATACGAAGGCGCCTGGCTGAAGAACATTTGGGATCGCAGCGCCCATTACGTCGTGTGCTGCCCTTGATGCCCACCCATCGACGCCTCCGTTTGGAGTGGTGCCGCATGAGGAAACTGGATTGCATCGGAATGGAACTAGGTCGTCTTTAGTGACGAATCCAGATTCAATCTCAGCAATGATGACAATCGTGTTCGTGTGTGGAGACCCCGTGGTCAAAGCCTCAATCCTGTCTTTGCTTCACAGTGACACATCGCTCCCACAGCTGGTGTGATGGTATGGGGTGCCATTGCATACAATACACTGTCACCCCTAGTATTGATCCGTGGCACCATGACAGCCCAGCGGTATGTCCATGTCATCCTGCAACCACATGTGTTGCCATTCATACAATGGCTCTCACGAGCCATTTTTCAACAAGACATTGCTCGGCCTCACACGGCAAGGGTGTCACAAGACTGTCTCCGCACTGTTACTACCCTTCCTTGGCCTGCCCGATCCCCACATTTGTCTCCAATCGACCATATCTGGGATCATTTGGGAAGGCGACTTGGGCTTCCCACGAGTTTGAACGAACTATAGACACAGTTACAGCAAAAATGGAACTAAATGTCTCAAGACATCATACAGAACTTGTATGCATCAATGCCCGATCGCATCGCATCGTTCATTTGCGCTACAAGGGGTTCAACAGGGTATTAAATCCTCCGTTCTTTTGCCTTTTTCTCCGAAATAAATGATCTTTTTTCTTTGATTTTCTAATCATATACTTATATCAAAGTAGTCTCAAAGTAGTATACTTATATCAAAGTAGTATGTAAAATTTCGTTTCTTTTTGACGAATCCTGCTTGGTGAGCTAATTTTTTTGTCCGTGAGTGTATATATATATAATCTATTTATGTATATATATAATTTATTTGTGTATATATATAATTTGTTTATGTATATATATATATATTCCTTCTTTTAAAATATCTATTCAGGATTTCTGGATACTTGATATTCAATTAGGAGTTCCCGTTTCTAGAGAAATACTCTGAAAATTTCAGTACGTTCGAAAATGTGTCAGTCCATTTTATTTGTACTTATTTCTTTTTCATAAGGGATAAATTCAGTGTAATATCTGAATTTAAAAAGGATAGAATTAGCATAAATATCTCATAAAATATTTTATTATAACTTGCATAAAAAAATTATTTTTTATGTATACTTTTAAACAGCGAGTAATTCATCTTTTGTTTCTAATTTGGGGAATTTTGCATTTAGTTATTCCTCTGTATACCTTATTTTGGCGAATATTATTTACTAAAAGGGAACTAAATTACATTGCTGGAAAAAGGAATAATTGATTAAAGTCATAAAAACTTTTCTAAACACAATGTTGCCATAAATCTCCCCATTTTTTTGATTATCTGATTTTTTCATCTACAATCTAGTCAAAATTAAGTATTTCTTAAATTTCTGCATGAAAGTTATAGAATTATATAAAGCTTTAAAAATCACTTATCTTAATATTAAACAAGTAATTCAAATATTTGATGATGTTTGAAATTCTCTACACAATATTTTTTGAAACATTTTGCACCCGAAGTTAGATATTTTTTCCTATTCCAAAAATATAAAAGAAATGAAAAAAACTAACGTTATTAAAATATAAATTATGACAAACAGTTACGAAGCAAATAATATAAAAAAATAAATTCAATTCCAATTAAGTCAACAAAAAAAAGTATTTTTGTTACTTTTTATTAAATAATTACAATTAAAATTATTATGTAAATATATATGACAGAATCACAATATTAATTGGCAAAATGAAATTTTTTTCAGCGATCTACATGCTTCGTCACTGATGGCAATTCATTTCTAAATTTATATTCTGCAAAATATCTTATGTAAGGAATTTTTTTTCTCCCATATAAAATTAAAGTTAATTATCTGAAAATTAAATTAAAAAAAATTATGCTTCGACGAGATTCGGTCCGAAGACATGAAGATTCTAAACCGATGCTCTACGAACTTTGCCATTGCAAGACAAATGACATAGTAGAAGCGTTGGCTTGTTTCTTAATTCATCCGGCCTGTTTCTTAATATATATATATATATATATATATTCTGCGGATGTTTTTTTTTTGACGGCTGTATAAGTTGAGATCAGAATATCAGTTTCACGATCATATAATGAAACGATGATATATAAAATGTCAATAATGAAAAGTAGATATTTTTAAATCTATTTTTTAAAAATATATTTTTAAAAATGATATATTTTTAAGAATGTTTCACAAAAAGTTCTCAAAAGGGATACAATTTGAAAGTCAATTAATCGATTGTAAAAAAGGTCGGATAACAAAGGTTGGATTCATTTACGAGAAGAATATCTTAGATATTACACGACATAATTTAGTATCCTTTTTCTCTTTAAACTAAAAAAATATTAATCAAAAACGACTAAATTAATTACCTTTGATTTTAAAGTACTAGTTATTTTTTCCCTCCTTTGGCGTTTGATTGATTAGCTATTATTAGTTATGAATTCGAATAACAATGCATTTTAAGTTCCGGAATTCCTGGCTGTTTTTTCCCCCGAAATGACTGCATGAGAAAAAGAAGATGAGAGACAAGGATTTCTTATAAAATTTAAACCTAAGCACTTTTCCTCATAAACTTTTCATGCACTGTGTATATATATGTGGGGAAGAGAGAGAATAAGACATGGAAAGGTTGCATGTTTTTTAATTGCGATTTTCTAACTAACAGATACAATAATACAACACAAATCACTTTCCACTAAACGTATTTAACTAAAATTTGACCACTATCATCACCAACATTATTTTCAATACACTAATATGATTTTTCGTAATTATTTTTGCTCCGAACTAAATTCCTTTTTAGATGAGGAAAAGACAAAAATGACAACCATCTAATAAATATTCGTAAAAAGATATTTTCTGGACTCTATAAAAAAAAAAAAAACAGCGTTCGTTACATTGATTTTAAATGCCGAATGAAATACGGGTCCGAAAAATCACTTGCAGACTAAAACTAAAATGCTAAATCTACGGTATTTCAATCTTAATGAAACATGTTTAACAAGACGTAAGAGATTTATTCCTGCTACATATACATAAATCTGTCTCAATATCCAACCATCATCTTTATTTCTTTATTCGCGTACATTAGCAAGGATATGCCCTCTGACAAAACCATTTCCGAATGTGACAACAGCAATGGTCCCAAAAGACTTGGAATACGACATCCGAAATAGTTACTCAAGATAACAGCAGAACATTTTCCCTGTCTTCCATTAAGTTGCAGGATGCCTTCATCAAAGTTTATGGGCGCAGATCCCGCAGAGTAATAAAATGAATGAAAACGTTGTACCAGCAATTGCTTCAAAATGAGTTCTTTTTCAGACGAGGAAAAAGACTGAATTGCAACCAATAAGTTAATATTCGAAATTAGGATAGAAATGTCTAAATTTTAGATGCAGAGACAACAAATACTATTTTTTGAAAGAAAATGTTAGTAATTCTTTTTGGTATATGGATTTCTAAAAAAGAGAGGGGAAAAAAAGAAATAAATTTGTGGTTACAATGCAAATTTCATTTGAATAAACTAAATCGGTATCGAAAGATGTTATATTTTGGAATTTTAGATTATGACATTTACATCTAGATTGTGGTAATTCTTAAAGCGTAAATTCTTACGAAATTATTCTTTCCATTTAAATGTTACCGAATTGAGACCTAAGCATATTTTTAATTTAAACATTAAAAACATAAATGAATATTTAATGAAATCAAAAAAATTAAATTATTTTCATATTTTAAATTCTATTAACATTAAAAATTCTTTTATAGGACACATGTTCTGCCAAAAAATCATGAACTGGGTTGTACAATACCAATATTTTAAAATGTCACAATCGATAACAAATAGCACTGAATAATAAGAAAAATAACTAGGATTTAAATTTCAAAAATAAAAGGAATCATTAGGCTCATAGTGAACATTTCCCCCCCACCACCGATAAAAAAAGAAAAGGAAATTAAGAGCCGTGAAAATTCATATACTGGGAAAAAGAGCTCATTTACGCTTCATAACAATTTTGGATTAAAAATACTACAACCCATGACTAGATTAATTTGAAACCAATCGTAATTGATTTAAGAGAAACATTTAAATGTATTATACACACTTTTCCCTCGACTTACGATCATCCGCCTTTAGGCCGTAATAAATCAATAAGTTAAGCAGAGGAATAGCAGGGAAAAGCAGAGAGGAATAGCTTAAGTCAATTTCGTGTACTTTTCCTTGTTTACAGTTTTATGTACAACAGAGTACACATTATGCGGTTTTCTCATTATATACAATGATTACTTGTATATAGATTGAATATGTACAGTTTTTATGTACACCTTGTAACGTCATGACCCCTGAATTTGTGGAATGGCTCAGTAGCGTGAAGGAATCACACAGCTTATGTAAAACAACTTCTTTTATTTACAATTGTATGAGTTATACTCAAGTTACAAAGCGTTTTCCCCACCTTTGCACAATTTCAAGAACACAATATCACGAATAGGAAAATACTCCAATGAATTTAGTCATTAAGGGATAGAATTTACCAAAATCGCACGAGCAGAGGAATAGCATAAATCGCAACCTTTATCGCTCACTCCTTGCGGGATCGCCTCCTTTCGATCTCGTCGCAGGATCCCCTCTCCGCCTTCTTCTTTGTTTTTCTTCGTCCCTTTTAAGTCCAAGGGTACTGCTGACTCACGCCTCCTTCGATTCATTTTCATTTCCGATTGGACGGCCAATGACTTTCACAGACAACCTCCGTCTCAGTCCCTCAACACCATTCGTTCTTATTGGACAAAATCTAGTTTAACGCACGGGCATGCAAGTGCCGCATGTCGAACGTCAAACGGATAAGCCCTAAATCCCCATGTCATAATTCAGAATTCCTCACAAAGGTGGATCCTCGCTGCCACACCTGTGTAGCAGAGTCATGTATTCATGAATGCACCAAAGAAGTTGACCCCAGGTGTGGCTCATTTTTTGCCCACTTTGAATGGAGAGTCGGGAAACAAAAAAGGAAGTTCAATACAAATGTCTTTGAAGGAGGAATCTATAGGCTACATTACAACCTTTTATATTTGAACCAAATTAAGTATTGAAGAACATAAATCCTAATCAATACCCTTTATTCGGAACGAAACTAGGCTGCATGTTGAAGAACACAATAACTGTAACTGTGAAAATTCAAAAGGCTTCGCTACGGAGATATGTCATATTTTTGGATTAATAAATCATTTTTATAATTTAAAGTATGTACGTACGTATATTTATTGTTTAAAAGCTAAGGACTATAACAAACTGACTCCAAACGGCATTTTGGAGCTTTTTGCAGTTAATACTTACATTATTATTTTTATTACTAAGTACTAACATGAAATTTAACAAATTTCAAATTTGTAAAGCTGTTAATTATCTAATGGAGAGGAGATTTTCGAATGAAGTTATAATTACAGTATTAATGTAGAATACGTTTGAAAAAGAAAAGAGGCAGAAACTTTCTAGAAAAGAGGCAGAAAAATTCATATTTTACTTTCTGAAAATAAAGATTGTCGTGTATATTCCGATAGATAAATAGTTGGAGGTCACAAACAAAAATCAACATATCGTTCGTTCCCTCGGTCCTGGTAACCATTCGCTATACTTAAGAAAAAAGTTAATACTATCAAATATTATTAAAATGATTAGAAGATGTTCACGCTTTCCACTGTGCGGATAAGCCGGCAGTCGTGAAGAATCAGCTTCAAACATGGAAGAATCAGCATGGAAGTCGTGAAGAATCAGCTTCACATTCTTCTTCTACAAACATGGAAGAAGAAAGTGACTCATTCTCACTTTCGTCTTTTAACTATTCAAGTCGTCCGCTGATATTCTTTATTATAATTTAAATTTACTTTAATTGGTTTTTGTTAATAAACCTTTGTTGTTTGTGAAATGTATAGCTACCGATTTTTCAGCGTTCTGATTCGGAATCAGATTAAATGACTTCTGAAGAGGATTATTTCTTCAATTTCCATGCATTTTTTTGTGACATTCATCCCTTTAATTCAGGTTTTTCTCTAATTATTATAAACGCACTTTGATGATTTAATCACATCTCGTTTTGTTATTATATATTATAATAATCATCTCGAACAAGTCAATTGAATGCATATGTATTTAAATCTTTTTTCAGTATGATTTTATATCAACTTTCAGTTTTAAGAAAGTTCTAAAAGATTAATAAGATAAAAATAAAAACAAGAAATGCTCGAGCATAATAACTTCATTACTTGAAGATTCAAATTTATTTGTCTTAAAATATATATATATATATATATATTAATAGTTTTATAACTGTTATTAAAAGCAATTTGTTACATGACCTCAGTGAAACCCAGAAAAATTCCCCTATCTCTAGAATCCATTTTCAAACACTCGTAATTTCTCTCTAACAGGAATCATTTTCCTCGTTTCCTATAAGTAGCGAGATACTTTATCAGAATTTATGGATGGATATCACGCAGGAATAAAAAGAAAGGAAGAACTTGTACACCGGTGTCTTAAAATGGATTCACTACTTACGGAACATTTTATTATGCGGCTGCGAAACTAATGGATTCTAATAAAAGGCCTTAAATTTTATTTAATTTGGAGAAGAGTTATGGAAATTTATATGTACCAGAGATGAATATGCTAAAAAGATTATTATGTATTAAAATCATAACTCAAAAGCATTATATAATTTAGGGTTATATTACATCTTAATGGAGTTCCAATTGTCACGTCTATCGCCAATTGAACAATAATCATGCTCGCTATTACTGTGAATGATACTGGAATTAACTAAACTTTTGTTTTCATCATTTTCACTGCTCTTGTAATGTAAAGGAAAAAAAGATTCCGATAGGAGCACTCCAAGAATGTAAATGTATTCGAGTACTTCTACTATATAACATATTCGATTCATATCTCAAAAGAAGAACGTATTTTTTAAAATTCGAATTTAACAAGTCTTTCCAACAATTTTGAGTTTATTCCGAACCACTGGAAATACTGGTAGTATTACTCCTTAGTATATTCAAATATAATGACGAATTCTACGCTCATTTTGGGAAGAAAGGCGACGTTTTAAAAATACAGTTCAACAATACAACATGAAAGTGTAATTTTAAATGAGAGCTGGGGCAAGACATTTCCAAAAATTAAATTATTGATTAATATTGCTAGAAGCATAATGAGTATACAATTCAATAAATCCCGCTTTTTATACAATGATTAATTATTTATTTAAGAAAAACTGAGCTTAATTAAAACTTAAATTTAACACATCAATCAATAACTCCCGAGACTAACCCAGAGATGGCGCTCGTAGTATACCAGTAACCAAGTCTTTCTAGAGTACGAACCTTTGCTTGAAACGTGTCAAAATTTTAAGTCGATCGGACCAG
>BMAW01051322.1:1128353-1166174 GCA_019974015.1 Nephila pilipes | reverse complement strand
TATTTTAATATTTTGACAAAATGTATGTTATGTAATAATTGTTACTAATTTTAAATATGAAACACACCCACAAAAAATTTGTACATGTTTGCTTATTTATTTTATTACAGTTTCCTTTTGTAAAGCACAAGTGTCCGATCACTTTTGTGAGACACTGTATATATATCGTTCGAAGTTAACAGCATTTATGTAAAAGGATACGTCATTTATGTAAACAGATAAGTCCGTACAACTCGTCCTTTCTATAACATGACTTCGTTTCAATAAAGTTCGAGAATTGAGAAAATCCAGCGTAAAACACGATTTGCTAATTATATTCCCATTCAACGATTAAAGTGCAACATTTGGAATTCTCGTTCAAAACGAAAAGAAACAAAAGTATTACAGTGCGCAAAATATCTGATAAGAAATATTTCTTTTGGTCATGTATGTCGCATCAGATCTATCAGAACTCTAAAATGAATTAGAATTTGAAATCCATTTTATTCGTGGAGTATTTGGCACATTTTAAAACTTTACATTTGTGTTTTAACAGAGTTTCGCGAGAGTATGTCCCAATTCAGTATTTTTGAGCATGTGTATATTATGTACGAAATACAATAATTATACGTGGTTTTAGCTCTTGTACATAACACGCAAAGCAAAATGTATGCGTTTGCATGAGTTCAGTTAGTAAATTAGATTAAGTGCAAGTGCTAGTATATAGCTTTATTCGTTTTGGTTGAGGTGTATCGCAAATATTTGATTAATGATTGAAAAGGCTTAACTTATCAGAAAAAAATTTCCTCTGTTCATTCTTGTATTTATGTAAGAAGAGAGAATATCCACATTACAAAAATGAACTTCATATTTTCTGGGTGCATGTTATAAATTGATATGAAACAAATGATGTAAATGTTGCGAAGTAACATATGCAAACTAAAAGTGCAATGTATTTATTTAGGTCGCGTGTTCCTTATTGACTGTGTGTTAATATAATCTTATTGAACGCTCTGTCATCTAGGGACGTATCCTAAGCACTGAACTAGGTATTACTATAAATTGACATTTATCTCACAATCACTGTTGAATTTCATTAGGATTTAATTTAATGCAACTTTCTTTAAGAAACAACGTGTTTATAGAATGGTGTATTTTTTTACCGTAATACTATTTGAACTACTAATTATAACCATTTCTCTGAAAATATATTACTCACTCGAAAGCAACTATAACATACTTATATTTTTTAGCTTAGGGTGCCAGATCATATTTATGTCTCTTCATCTGACTGAGGGTTGAGATTACGAGATCGACAGAATGCGCTAGACTTCTACCCTCGGATGATCTGTGTTTTCAGAACAACAGTAGCCTCGCTCATGAGCTATCTCATGGATCTGGCCTAACCTATGACTAGCCCCAGGGTTAGAAACATGAATATGATTTTCTGCACGTATAAGCTCCTCCAGTACTTTTGGTGTTATTTTATGGAATAAGTTAAACTATATATAACGATTGATTTATTAGATTTTCATGAGAGATCTTTTTCGTACGGAAAATACGTCAAAAATTGAAGTCATCTTATTCAAAATAATACATAAGGTTAACTATTGCTAAATGAAAGTTAATAAATAGCTTATAACAATTACATAATAGCATTTTATTAATTTCAATGATTCTTAATATCGAGGATGTTCTAACTCGATAGATATCACCATTTATTGCTCAATATAATCCTCGTAAGAAACTTTTTGTCGGTTAAAACCCCCAAAGGGTTTTACCAGTTCATCATTCCAAAAATAATGAATATAAATCCATTTATTTCAGAGTATGGTGGTTTTTTTTCAGGGAAGAAATATTTTTGACATACGAGAAAAAGCTATTAAAACGCTTTTCGAAATCTAGCCCAAGGCAGCTTCTGAGAAGAATAGTTCTACGCGTCCGGGAAATATATTTCTCCATTGGATATTGTTCTCTTCCATCATAAAGTTTGATAAGTTTAATAAAAAAAGTTTTTTATGGTTCGTAAAAAGCAGAAAAAATTCTGAATATTTAAAAGTCAGTTGTGTTCCTCCATTTCAAAAGAAAACAATTCTACAATGATGGAAGACAGGAACTTTCGAGATTTAACAAAATAATTATTTGAAATATTGTAAGTTTGTGACAAAATACATAAAGAAGTATTTTTATATCTAAACGTAAATAAATTACAATGATTACTTAAATTTTATGCACTTTTGTAAATAAAATAGAGACTACTCTAGAGATAATACCAAATAAAGGATGATTATTTTAAACTTAATTATTCAAGGGATAAAAAGCTATACAATGTTATAGATTCTTGTCAAAAATTAGGAACATTTTGACTTTTTTCAACAAAAATATTATAAATTCTTCATACACTACTAATACTCCATGTCTCGTCGGGTATCTTCGTAAATAAACAAATATTTATATTTAAAACTTACTCAAATTTAATTACCTGTTTAACTTACACAGACACATTACGAGGATGGTTCAAAGAGTAACATTTTTTTGACGACTGATGACATTTATAAAGCAAGTTGTGTCGCCATTATATTCTGTCTTCTGTCAATTATTGCTTAAAACACATATCACTATGACTTATGGGTTAGTACTGATTATGCAGCCATTTGTTGCAAAATTAAAATTTGATTACCACCATCCTTTTGCGACAAGTCTTCAACTTTTATGAGACTTGGATCACTTATTATACACCGGAATCTGAGCAACAATTCTAACAATGAGCTGCTTCTTATGAATCTTCTCCATAGGAGAGGGGGGTGCCAGCTCAGGTGTCGTCCTCGTCACTTGACCGGGGTTCAAAATTACGAGGTCCGTCGCCAATAGCCCTCGTGTTGCTTCTAGTGCGACGTTAATAAAACTAAACTAAACTAAACTGAATCTTCTCCGAAGAAAAATGAAGATTGACGGGATAATTCTGGCATCAATTCTTAGATATGCGAAGGGTGTTATATTCATGGACATATTAGAAAAAAGAAAACGATTACCAGTGGGGCATTCCACTTTAATTTCCCATTTCAAGCACGTGAACTTTTTGTACCACCTTCGTACATAATCATTAAATTACTTCAATTTCTGCAATGCCATTAAAATAGAAATAATATAATTTATTAATGTACGCATCAAGAAATTATTTTTGGAGCAATAAAAACTGATTAAGTTTATAATTTTTTTTAATTTATAATTCATTTATATTGAGTTATAACAGAAATCACCACAATTCTTGTATTATCATTGCATGCGTTTGATTCTTCATTCTATCACAGACTAATGCCCGGAATATATTGGAGGTTATTTAATAAAAGAGATTCAAAGTTCATTTATGGCAAGTACTCGTGTCGGAAATGGAAATGGATTAACTCGCTGAGGTATTGCTTAGTGATTTTTAGCCTTCTTTTCTAAGAAGTACTTGAATATGATGCCCTTCGCATTTTGAAAAATTACTGCCAGAACACCCCTGGTCATCTTCGCACTATTTGGATCATATTCATTGAAATCAACCCATTATTTTATTTGTAGCTCCATTTGCGGTGTATAATAATTGATCTAGCTCTCGGTGTCAACTCGATGCAAAATGGCAACGTGAACGCAACATGACAGCAATCAAATCCAACCAATGATGCAATGTCAGACTAGTTTTGACGCCGATTAAGTGATGGAAGCACGAAATGGCGCGATCATCCTATTTAGGAAAGACCTTTTGTCAGCCTTTTTGTATCTTTGTGTAATATCTGTGTAGTGATCTCTTCGCGTACTATCTTTCCGCGACACAGAGCTCCGATTATCCACAACCAAAACACCTCGTTATTTTGAACATCGGTCAAATGAAGTGATCGATATTAGAGCTGGCAACCTCAAACACTAGTTTTATCATATTCACGCAACGTGAGATTAAGACTTTGAGCCCCATTATATATGATGGATTTTTAATATTAATACATATACTTTTGATTGAATTAACGTTAGAATCAAAATTTGGCAATAAGATTATACATTGCTTACTAAACTCATATCAACAACATTTTTAAAAGTCTAATATTAATTGAGGAGAAAAAGATCTGATATTTCTTGACTAATGCTTACATACACACATTTTCAATAAAAAAGTCGCACAATCACGTGACTTAAATCGCTACTAAAGACATCTTTCAAAGGTCCTTGCAAAGCTCGTAATTTTAATTTCAAGTATAGTGTTTGGGTTTAATTTATTGCATTGAAGTTAATTTTGCTTTGAGAAGGGTCACATCGTAGGGCTGCATGAAGGTGCATGAACATTCTGTCGGGCAGTTGTTACAGTTTCACGCTCTTGGTGGAATCGGATACAAAGAAGTTATTGCTCTCCACAAATAAATTCAGGGAGAGCGATAGGGACTACAGGTAGATAAGATCAAAGAATTACACGTCAACAAGCTTATCAACTGCCACAAATCCGGCCATTAAGTGAACAGTGATTCCCTCTCTACATCATTCCGTGAGTGCAACTTCCATTAATACACGGCTATATACATCTGAATTGCTTCTAAGGAGACCATTACGGAGATTGCCCTGATACCGCAGCAACGTTGCCAGAGACTGCAATAGTGCCCTTGAAAGAGTAGCATCAAACTATGCAGAGGGGCAGTGGGTCATCTTCTCTCGCTTTGACTTGATGAGGATGATAACTGCACCCGTGAGGGGAGGCAGCGCCTCAATAAATGATTTGCTGTTCCATATTCGGACAGTGGAGTGTATGGGGGTAAGATGCTCGATAACCGTTGATCTTCTTCAGAGCCATTTTCATGGTCAAAGGTATGTTAGTAAGATCCTTCGACCTTCCTTTTATGAATGTTTGCATATATCAGTCCTCTATTTCAACAAGACAACGTTCGTGTTCACACCACTATCATCTCAAGACTTTGCCTCACAGTTAAAGACACTTTGCCGAGGCCAGCAGTATCGCCAGATCTATCGTTCATAGAAAATTTATGGGATTCTATAGGCCGCCTTTTTAAGACTCCACCGCTTCCACAAAATTTTCATGCTCTACATGCCAAAGCTTTATCTACTTGGGATGCGTCCAGATACCATTAAGAGAGTTCGTGGCTCCAAACTTCTATGTGTGGCAACATGCATAAGAAAGAGTAGAGGCCGAACATTCTATTGACAATTACATTTATTTTGTATTTTGACTAATAATTTTCATCGTACACACGTTACATTTTTAATCATTTATTGTTATTGATGAGTGCAAATTTGCTTTCAAATATCATTTTAATCTGATTATCACTTTTGAGGGAAAAATTTTTGAGGGCACTATACTTAATGAAAATGGCAAGAAAAATTTTAAATTTATTTCTCTTTTACAATGTAGATGATTGATTTTATCAAGCACCTGGACCACGACACAATCCTAAAGCACATACCTGGAAGACTGAAATCATCGGGTTCGGTGTTTTAACAGGCTGTAAGAAATAATGTGGAAAATTTGTATTATAATTAGAAATAGATGATTCTTGAAAATTGAAACAAGTTGTGAGTAAAGAATTTGAAAGAGAAACTTAATTTTGATTGGCAGATAGAAGTGACTCTATTGGTGCTCAAACGTGTGGTAGATAAACTTAAATAATTGTGGGCAGTGCAAATTTAGTTACAGGAAATTTGAAAAATATTCATAGAAAATGCGTTGTTCTTTTTAAAAATGTGATTATTTAACAAATGTTGTTTTGTTTGAATTTCAAGAAAGATAAAACAAATTATAGTTTAAAAATTTCTAAAAAGAAGTTCGGGGCTTGAATCTTGAACCAACGAGTGGAACTGAAATGGTGGAACCTCTCTGGCAGTAATAGAATCTTACAAATTGCAGTTGATACTCTTTACGTATTAAAAAGAAATGGTGCATGCACACCATACGGATGTTTGACAGTTAACAGAAACACTGCGGTGTTTAAAAAATTTACTAAAAAAGATTTCAAATACAAGAAAAATCAGAGTGAAGTTAAAAATGAAAATAAATAGAGTTTTTCAAAAAAAATTAAGGAGCTTAAGATTGTTTAAAGGAGTCAAGTAGGATTTGCCTGGGTCTTTTGGTTCGAATGTTAGCGTTTTGCAATGTCAGGGTACCATTTCTATTTATAGATCTACGAGTTTTTCCAAAAGAATCATTTTTATTTAGCAAGCTAAAAAAAAGTGAAAAAAATTTCGTCCTGCACAGGGAGTAACAAATGTTATTTATTCTCCGAAGCTACAAAATCTTCTTTCTTTTGAAGTTTTCATTTTGATTTTAAATTGAATCACTGAATCATTCGAATTTTTTCGTGTAACTCTATATTCTGAGCAACACATAGTCGATATATTTCTCGTAAAGAAGGGAAGAAAATTTAACAGAGGGTGAGAATTCTTCTTATTATATTTTTGCTCATTTTTATTTTTTCCCCTTCATTTTTGGATATTATTTTTATTCGGTGGCTTTTATTAGAATCTTCTGAAGTTTTAAAAAAGAAAATGTGCCTTATTTTTCAAAGACATATGGAACTTATTTTACGTCACTTCTAAATCGATGGATTGGGTTACGAGAGGTATGGAGTAAGAAAAACAGGCTATCATCCCATTATTTCTCTCTCTAAACCTGTAAGCTTTTAATAATTAAAATAGTATTACTTTTGTAAATACACAACATTTTGAGAGCTATAAAGGAAACTGAGTAAACAGTTCCCAAGTTGAAAATAATTTTCATATGCATAATTTTGATTGATTGATTGAGTTTTTGAGGGATGTGGAGCAACAAAAGCTATTACTTCTTTGAACTACATTCATTCAATTTAGTGAATATCAAAGTAATTTATCCTTTATAAATAGATTCTAATTGTGGCCCTATTCATCTTAATCTTGTCTAAAAGAAACTTCGAAAGTGATAGAATATCGGTAATTGAATCTTAGAAGAATCCATCCAAATGTGTAATTATTTTTGTACGATGCAGACGATATTATTTGAAAATAAATACCATTGTTGGGATGATAGCCTTTGATCCATATCTCTTATAAACCAATCAATCAATCAGAACGCCATTGCAATGTTTCTAAATTTAGTTTTTTTGTAGAATGGTAGCAAAAGTTTGATTTTTGGAATTTCCTTTTACATTTAGTTGGTTCTTAAATTAGAATAAAACGAGGAATGGTATAATAGCCTTTGTTGATCTGTATCCGATGAAAAACACGAATCAACCAATTTATCATAAACAATCTCATTTCAAAATATGAAAAATATTGGCACTACGCATAAAGTAAATTTTGAGAAAGAAACAAATGCAGACAATTTTTTTAATATTGAGGCACGTGTATTTACAACTTTAAAATCCAATTTTTGAACTTTACATTTATCGAATTCTCATAAACAATACATATATAAAGCACATCACCTATTTTTTAAAAAAATTTAAAAAAAAACACTGCAAAATTTGATGTTTAGTGTATCAGTTACATTAAGATATTTTATAATTGGATTTTTATTTTAACAAATGTTTTTCACCCGAAATATGAATAAAATTAGATAATAGTATTATTTTGAACATTCAATTTAATGGTTACATATTCTTCAATACCATCATGTATCATATAATTAGTTTGGTTATAGACATAACAGTTTCAAAAGAGATACCCAAAACCTAAGATTTGTAGTCCGAACCTACGAGACCAATGAAATAAATCCAAACTGCTATTTAAGAACAGACGTAAAGAAAAATCCAATTAAATAAATTAGTTTAATGGTTGATTGATCAGTTTTAGGGATAAATAATTAGTTTAAAGAAGTAAATAATCTAAAGAGAAGAAATCACTCATTGATTGATTAATTAATTATTAATGTCGTACTTGAAAACAACACGAGGGATTTTGAAGATGAATCATTTGGCCGCGACTATGACCACTCGGCTATCGTGGATGCTAGCAAACTCTTAAGAAGGTTCTAAAGGAAATATAGAACATTAAATCATTTACAAATTAGGTGAAGTAGTTGCTCAAAAAGTAAGAGAAGATTCATTCTTCAAAAGATCAGTCGTAAGCACTATTATTGTTTCACATATTTCCCCTTTTATGGAATGAAGTATAACGTACCGTAATCTATATAAATATTAAACATATCCTTCATTTTGGGTAGGATCAAGTTTGGAATTTATTACTCGACTTAAATTCGAATTTAGACACCAAAATCAAATCCTTATCGCTGACCAGCTTGTGGTCAGCGATATTTCAGTTGAGAAGAGAATTATAGTCCGGATCACTAAAGGATCTTCATCTAGAGAAGCTGATTCATGTTCAGTTTGTCAAAGCTTAAAGATTTCAAGCTAATGCGGTGTAAAAGTTCGAAGAGAAGGGTGCCAGTCCAAGTGTCGTACACCTTATATGATCGTGGCTCAAATTACGAAGCTTATTAGCTGTGGTTAAAATACTTTTGTTGAGCAGCCACAGACAACCGAAAAAAGTTCAATAAATAAATGAAAAAATCAGTGCCTTAACCCTTTGGCTATCAGAGTTCAAAAAAATTTGAATTTATCTTATTTTAGGACGATAAAGAAAAACCCAAATCGTTTGAAATAATGGCGCATCTTGTTCTAAAAGAAGCTATATTGCTTGGATTTTAAAATATTTTCGGATATCTCTCCTGCTGTATTCAATAAAATTATCATATCAATTAAAACTACTAGAAGCGTAAATCAGTACCACATTTATTCATTTAATTTAAAGATGTAAATCAACATTAGACAAAAAAAAAACTTATCCAAAGTGAAGATCTGATTCCTAACACACCGTGAATTTAAACTTTTCTGAGAAGACGTAATTGCACTTTTTCAATATCCGTACTTAGAAATACTTTAAATTTGGAATCCACTCTAATACTTTTTTTTATCCTTGAATAACGCATCATTACTACAACTTCGTTCCCGAACTCTTTCAACTTAGCATTCAAATGTTCGTGGTATAAAAGAAGAGGTACACATGCATGTGGAAGGAGGGAGCTTGCTTAATGCATTTTCAAGTTATAAAAGCAAAAAGTGTCATTAATCTCTCCCAGTACAGAAATGGATAGAGACGGTTATGTCTTTTGAATCCTGATCACGGACGGTAAATTGTCCATGGTGCATTTCTCTTTTTCACTTTGAAAAACTTCTTGAGTGAAATTTTTTAGAAATTATAGCATAAAAGTCATTTTTTTTTCTTACGTTTGGAATAAGAAAGGTCCAGAAATGATCACTTTAAAACATAATAATTTAAAAAAGTTTTACTTTCATTAAAAATATCAGAGAACGAGAAAATATTTGAATGATTTAATTTGGTTTGTTCAAAAAAAATTACTAGAGTACTACGCTATTACAAAAGGAAATACTTAACAACTTTTGCATTACTCATTGCAGATCGTCAAAATCATCATTATTAGCGACCCCACTTTATAAACGATTTGGTCAGTGGTGCCCCTATCATCCGGATCTTTGTTAAATGTAGCGTGTGAAAGGTCAACCGACCATTTGACTAGGGGTAAAAAACAATCTCCCAAAAGTGGCAGAATAATTCAGCCCACTCAAAGAGATCTTAATCATAAAGTTAATGAGTTAATTAACATAGATAACTATCTGATTAAGGATGCTTTTGTTTTTTGCGTAACTGATTTATCTCAAAAATAAGCCAAATTTTCAAATTTCGTAAAGTTCTGATATCCTATTGATGCTGGTTGAAAAATTGGGCTGCCTAGTGTTAAATGAGGATCTCATACTATTAATGATACAACATTTCCTATTGAACGTTTTTCAAAGATGTTTCGACAATTAATTATTTTCCGAAAAATTCTTAAAAGGTGATGCAAATACATGTATTTTTAAATATACGAATTACAGCAAGCTTTAAGAAAACTAAACGCATCGAAACATGCAAAAATTTTAAACATTTGGAATTCTCTAGACCCTGAAACTAATAAATATAAAATATCGATCAATTATTTCCCATAGCGCATGATGTATTCAGATACAAGGGTGTGCTCTGGAATCAGTCTATGTTAAGAAATAGTTTTGAACTCGAGTTCGACGATGTTTACATCGAGTCTAGTTTCGATGCCTGTAAAGATTCGCCGTGTAGAGGGGCTGATGCGTGTTAAATCTGCCGATGCTTCAAATAGTTACGTTGGGAAGGTGTGGAAGTTAGGAGAGTGGGTGCCAGCCCAAGTGTCGACCTCTTCACTTGAGCGTGATGCAGAGTAATGAGGACAGTCACCTGGAGTTCCATCTGAGCAAGATGTGAGTTATTAACCACCAATCACATATGAATTTTTAATTATTTTTATAATTCATTGAAAAACGTTAGAATCTAAAAATATTTGTGGCAGTTTTCTCCGGAAAAAGGAATGCACAACAGAGTTTGATGCATTCCCTGTATTAATGATGAACTTCAAAATGATTAGATCGTCGCTAATAGCCCTCGTTTTACATCTAACATAAGTTATGACGTTAATAAACTATCATCTCACATAAAATATGTTTCATGTTTCGTTTCCTATACTCCGGTGCTAAATTGTACATATTAAAGAGAAAAACTGCGTAATTATGTGGGACGTTTGTAAATTATAAAATAGAAATATCTCAAGAATAATTGCCCTTGTCGCTCTTCGTCTCTTATAAATCAACCAATCAATCAACTTAATATCTCAATCAGATGTGTGAGCTACAATGTAGCGAATTTAAATAAAAATTCGTACAATTTTCTTCTTGAAAATGGGTTTCGAATTCACATGAGACTCTTTGGCATTTGGCGAAGACATTATAAAGTTATTAGCTGGTAAAAAAAATTATTATGCGCATGTGTTAGGATTCATTATGTTAAGAAACAAGAAGAGTTTCTTTCTACACCATATTTTTT
This sequence comes from Nephila pilipes, assembly GCA_019974015.1. Taxonomy (NCBI): domain Eukaryota; kingdom Metazoa; phylum Arthropoda; class Arachnida; order Araneae; family Nephilidae; genus Nephila; species Nephila pilipes. The sequence continues at coordinate 1,155,272 of BMAW01051322.1, read as the reverse complement.
CGATCAAGTTGATTGATTTTCAGCATTAGACAACATTTTCACCTTCATGACTTTGCTCTTGTTAATATATGCAGTCGTAGGAAAAAAAGCGTAATGGGGCCTTTAAAATTAAATTTCACAATTTTCACATAGCACCTGGATAAAGCACCATAACTAAGAATTTCAGAACAGTTTTTAAAATTTCGTTTTAAATTGAAAAATCAAGCTAATCTAAAAACAACCGTCTTTATTTATTTGAAATGAGAAAATTCCTTTTTGTCATACTTGGGTATTTCAAAAAATAATTGTGTTGAACGACAGGTGTCATTGGCAAGACAAGTTGGTGTAACTATTGTGTGCTATGAACTGTTAAATGGCAACAGAAAATATGTGACTGTGATTCAGAAATTAGTTTTTATTAGTGCCTCGTCGAGTTATCGTCGTCATTTGGGGTCGAGGTTTCGTCTGAGACCGTCGATGAGATCTGGATTCATCATCATACACTGAAAGCTGAATAATAATACAAACAATACTTATTCCCGATTAATCTGCTCCATAGAAGGAGGAAAAGTTACAGCGGCAATATTTTGGGTTACCAAGAGCGTCATACTAATGAACTTCTTAGAAAGAGAAAAAACAATCAATGAATTACACATTGAATAATATCACCTTCACAACATACTCTATTTCTCATTCATTAACACGAACAACGTTTGAGCTACTCTCCTACTTTACCCATTAATATCCTAATTTAACTCTCTAGGAAGTATTATCGATGACATTTATTTGGTTGAGCTGCAGTGAGAATAACGAAAGGATATATTAGATGAGTATCGATTGCTCCTTTCATCTAACTGGTAAAGGGATCGCGGACCAATAAGAGTTTCAAGTAATGTACAGAGCGATTTTTCATCTACTAAACAACCAATATAGAGAAGTCCTATAACTTTTCAGTCTCCCCAATAAAAAAATTACGACATGGAATAAGATCAGAACAATAATTTTTTAAAAAAAAAGAGAAAAAGTTCCAGACCATATAACTTATTCTAACTTTCCTTACTCGATGATATAAGCTATAGCTTTTCATTGCAGCACTCGGAGCTAGTTGAAAATCAAAACTCGCACTAATGGATTTTATCCCTAAGTAACAGAGAGCCATCAATATCGTCGAGGACTGCCCGGCTTAGCATTCAAATGAGTCGGCCAAGAAATGGAAAGGAAGACAGCTGGTGGAACCCGTCTGATGCATTCTACTGCAATAAAAGCAAAAGAAGAACATTAATCTTTCGTGGGATAGACAGAAGAATAAAGATGATTACGCCCAGGAATCTCGATCATCGACGGAGAACTGTTCCCTGGCGACTTCCATTTTTACTTTATGAGGAGAATGGAACTTTGAATTCGCGAAGGCTGGAATCTTCTAAGTTTTAAATGGGAAAGTTCAAAGCAAGATTATCTTCAGCTAGAGGTACTTGAAAAAGTTTGACCTTAAGTAAAAAATTAAAGAGCAGAATTATGAAATATGTAATGTACAGGATGTGGATATTAAATAACGATATTGACGCTGTAAAGCATTTTATCTTGATGTCATACATATTTACTCATTATCACCTTCTCTGTGCAACCTTCTTCTATCCTTATAACGCTCCAGGCGAACCTTGCATTGTTCGAAATAGTGCTGGAAATCATCTTCTGTCAGCTCCTTCAGGATGGGTACCAGTTTCTCTTTCGCAGCTTCAACAACTCAAATCTTGTTCCTTTTAATCCAGATTTCCCCTTAGGAAACAGATAAAAGTCTCAGGGCGCAAGATCCGGCGAATCAGACGGACGGTCTAACACTGGGATGCAACACTTCGCTAGAAACCTCTTGGCAAACAATGCGGAATGAGCCGGGCCATTTTCTAGGTAGAAAAATTTGCCTTGCGGATTTTGTGTCGATTCCTGCTGTCTCAGCATGAATATTTAACCGATGGTGAGACGGTTTTTTGAAAAGATTTAATACCAAAAAAATTCAAAAGAAACCCACATATATATTCAATTAAAGACAATTGAAGAAGAATATTATTCTATTTTATAATTTAAAATTATTCTATTTTGTAATTCTTATATTTTAAATTAATTTTTTAAAAAGTTAATTGAGTCACAAGCTTTAAAAAAAGAATGAAAAAAAATTATTTGGATTGTTTTTAATTTTTAAAGGGGTATATGAATAAATTTAATATTACGTAGTATATAAATAGATAATATATTTATAAAAATATTTGAACTGAAATTTCTGACAAAAAGAAGGTTTCTCTATTAATGGAAAAAAATTGTTAACCCTTATATCTATTATATTATATAAATACAGGACTCCCAGTGAGCCGGAGGTATACCTTTAATTTGATTATGAAATTAAGTATAAAAATGAGTTTATTAGATTATTTGAGTGAGGAAAGGTTAAATGACGTTTGAGGGTTAGAACATGAAAACCTCTCTATAGATAATAAAAAATTAGTGTGGACATGCATTAAGCTCCTAAAAAGCTTTTAAAAATCGTAAATACTGCTCAGAATCCTATTTCAACTAAAAAAAATTATAAGTTGGTATAACTAAAAGGTTTTGAAAATATATGAGTTAGAAAACAAACAGAGAATGGACGAAACTTGTATAATAAAATGAAACTAATAAAAGTATCTCGTTTCCAAATGAAGAAAAATCTTATCTTAAAGAGTCCAAAAAGTAAAAGCGTCGATTAAAAATAATGTCGATGTAAAAAAAGCACTTAGAGAATCAGGTTTAGATTGATCCACTAGAATGAAATATAGTTCTGGAGTTAAAAGAGGAAGAAAAATATCGGCGTTTGCAATTCTTAAATACTTAAAGACTTTGAGAATAAAGTTAATTATTCTGATGAAAGCTAGTTTAACATTTTAGGTTCAGATTAATCATCATAGTGGCAACCGTGGTAGGTCAATGATTAAAAATTTCGCGAGTAACAATATCGAGGCAAGTTTAAGTTTGGATTCCATTCGGTATTCATTCCACTGAATTACAGAGACTTCCACGAGAACTGTGGGAAATCGGCCGCAAAATATTCACGTAACTTGACATTAAAGTTAGAACAATAAGGTCATTTCAGGTGTTGACCTTGTTTCTTGATCTTAGGGGAGCTTTAAGTTAAAAATAGAAAAAGTTTTCCGGAAAAGAAATAGAAGCACAAAACTCATTATTATTATTAATATTATTTTTGCGATTGGGCCATGTATGAGGTAGAATATTTTTATTTTAATACTTTTATGAGAATGCATGTTATATGTTAACGTTCGAAAATAGCATTTGGCAATGGAAAGAAGAATCACTACGTATTTTTATATTTTCTATAAGAATAAGAATAATCAATGCTCAAATATGGTGCGGTGCATTTATTTTATATTCACTTAGGACAATAATCAACAGATACCAGATTTCGGCCCAAACGCTGAAAATTACTCCAATGCCTCAAAATAATATTCCTATAAAGTTTTCTCAAGAAGAGAGGTATCAAATTGGAACGTATTATACTTCGAAAAGAATTTTGGAATTGTGATTGTTTATTAACGTTGCACTGAGAAGCAATACTGGGACTGTTAGTAATGAACCTCGAAATTTGAAACCTTGGTCAAGCAATGAAAGCGACAACTCAGCTGACATCCTCCTCTCCAAATTTCCACACCACACCAATGGGAGGACTTGGGATCAGGTTTAACGTCCATAAATCCCGGTACAAGGTGGGTCTCAAGTGGCATCAAGGCTCGAAGCTACAACTTGATGAAAACAACACTGGCTACGAGTCCGGGATGGGACCACTATGCTACTCCAGCCACAAGAATATTTTAGAAGATTTTATAAAATAAGTACCACATTATGAGGAAGTATTAAATATTTCCATGAAATATAAAAATTTAAATAACAATCTATCAAATCATACCCAAAATACACTAAACGGATTTCTAGACTTATTTATAGACATTTATGTGTCTTACAGTTTCATTTTTTTAAGAACCTACATTTTGAGACTTCTAAATTTTAGCTCAGTATATTAGGTGCAAAGTTACATTAGAAGATATCAGTAAAAGAAAAATTTCGAAAGAAAACGAAAACATCTTTGTTGCATTACAATATCAACATTAAAAAGCACTTTGATATTGGCTACCTATTAAAAATAATAATTACATGAAGAAACATATAAAAGCGAATATCACCATGAAAAATTTAAACTCGTAAAAATGAAAAAAAAAATAATAATCCAGGAATGTCAAATTGGAATACTGCGTCGGAATTAAAAAGTTTCTACTATTTTAGATTGAAATAAAAAAAACTGATATACCTCAGATTTAAAATGATGTAAAGAAATACAATTGAAAGCGAATAAAAATAGTCTACAAGTCTACAAATAGTCTTATAAGTTAACATATAAATGAATTAAATATGTTAGTTAAATGTTTTACCTTACCTTTAATTTTTTTAAAAAATACTCTTAACATACATACTATACAAAAATTATAGCCCTGAAATAAGAACTAAAAAAAATTCAAAATGGTTATCTTTAAATTTTACTTGTGTTAGGATTTGGATATTAATGTTTGGCGTAGTTAATAACGACAAATGTGTTTAAAAAGCATTTTCAGAAAATATCATTTTATATGATAGAGTATTAATTAAGAAATTAACTTAAAAGCACAATATTTATTTCAGGATTTAGTTAAAATATTGGAATATTTAAGCTAAAATGTAGAATAAAGTGCATTTAAGTCTGGAATAGATACTAATAAAACGCATTCTAACTGAAATCTTTTATTAGTCTTAAAGCCATAGGAATACATACTATTTTCTTATTTTAAGAAAACCATATTGCGCAAATATTGATTTAAACAAGCTCACATTATGAAAAAAAAATTGCGTATTAGAAGTGTTATGCAGCTCTTTATTATGCATTTTATAACCCAACTTGGTTTCAAAGAGTAGAAATTACAGATCAGTGAAACATGGTAAGAACTTATTTTTAAGCAATACTTTGGGAATATGCCGTAGTTAAAAAAAAAAAAAAAAAAACTATCTGAAAGCAATTTTGCTCAAATAACGATTGTAAGCGAATCGGTTTCCACACGAATTCATCAAATAGGGTTTCTCATTGCAACTATCGTGTATCAAACTATATTTTAAAACTATTCCTTTGTTATTGCGTGACATCCTATAAATCGAGACTTGCGCAAAAGAAAGATTAAAGTTGAAATCAATGTGTCCTTTTAGAATTGTTGAGCAGTATCCATTTTTTGAAAGTAAACGCTTTCAATTTGAAATTTTATCAAAATGCTAAAAGTAAAAGTTCCAATGAATACAAAGTGATGGGTTTCAATTTCTTTTTCATAACGAATGAATAGAATTGTTGCAAGGAAGAAAAACAAAACCATACGCTTCCATTTCTGCTGGGAAATTTATTTGTTTTTGTTTGTTTAATTGTTATAAAATTGTTAATAAATTAGAAATATGTTTAAATAAAATAAAAAAAAATATGTTACACACTTAATGAAGTATGATGATACAGGGTTGATTACATAAAATTTCGATTCTTCGTGGAAAATATTAAGATGAAAAATTCTTTGTGGAACGCCAAATATAACATGAAAAATTTCCATTTTATTAAAGGAGTGAATTTAGAAAAATCATAATTGGATAAATATGGAATTCAAAGCTGTTTGCTATAAAATTAAATGTATGGTAGAAAATCAATGCCACGCAGAAAATGAAATATTTTTTTTAAATGGGGAAATTTTCCACACAAATAAATTAAAGATGATGTATATTACTTAAACTGTATATAACTAGCAATGTAAAATGCAGAATATTCGGTTAAGATTTGTCTCGCAGTCAGAGGACAAACACAATGATTACACAAAAGGAAACCTTCTCCCAGAAATAGGCGTTTCTGTGCAAGTCTTATGTGCCCAATGCATTGACGTGTTAAAACGACGTATTGACTTCTACAATGCTTGCCATACACAATACAACATCAAGAAAGACAAGAGATATCAGAGCCAAATTTATTAGAGACAACACATAGGACAAAGGTCAAATGATTGAAAAACAGCCTACTGCGAGATGAAGAAAAAGAGGTATTGGTATTTGTAGCTACGGTTTACAATAATCGCTACTACATGGTTCAGCTGTGAATGAAAGAAATTTTGGATACTGTTTTTGGAGTATGACAGCAAATGCTGACTACGTACCCATGTATTGCCGAAATTCATCTGGTGTAGCAACGAATGGTGCTTGCCGGATCAGTCGTTCTTCTATCATTAACCCATTCAATGTTCGATAGGCGAAAGATCAGGAGAATACGCAGGCTAAAGCATGAATACAATCTTGTGAGGGAGTAATCTTGAACATTGTGTGCCATGTCTGGATTAGCATTGTTCTGTTAGAATGTGACCGCAAGCAAGCTCTGAAGTTAAGGAAAAACAACAGGCTCCACAACGTTTGAAATACAGCACTGGCTGATCATGGTACCGGAAATGTATACTGGAGGGAGGAAGGTTCGGGAGAGGAATCCACCTCAAAACTCAACACAAGTTACAGGACCAGTATGGCGATACAAAAAGGAGAGAACTAAATACCATCTCTCCAAGATGTCTCCAGATTCTAATCCAACCATCGTGGTGTTGCAGGCAGAAGTGTTATTTTTCTCTAAAGACAATTGCTGTTCATGTCATTCGGTTGTCCATCTCCGCCGTTCAATGCAATATTTCGAACGCAAACGCTTTTAGTTTTGAAGCAAAAATAAACTCAGTAATGGGAACATTGGGGATATTCCACTGTGCTTCAAGCGATGTCGAATGATACGTGTGGACAGCAATTGTTGGCAACAGATCGTATTAGTTGTGATATGGTTTCTGATAGGGCTGAACAATCTGACATTTTCATAAATGCAGTATGCTTGTCATAGTGTGTAGAGGTGCGAAGAGGTGGATGCAATAGGTGCCGTCGGCTGGTTCACCCAGTCATTCCCTCTTGCATTCATCTATTACAGATCTGCATAATTGTTACTTGGTTTTCTTTCAGTCATGACCACCGATTTCTCGGTAGGATAATGTACATTTTTACAGGTAAGAATATTTCACTAGTCGAAATCAGAAAAGAGATTGAATGACACTCGTATCCTTCAAGGCATTATGAAGCTGGGAATATGAAGCAACCACCCGAAATAGCAATTCCGGTACTTCGAAACGCCATAGTATTCTTTCTTTATATAGAACTTTTTGGTTATGCTACAGGCACCCATGAAGTGTGCTACGCTGAGAATGCTAAACATTTTCCTATATCCTGCATGGTATACATATGGTGAACATTTCTCGTGGTCTAGATGCTTTCTTTATGATGTGGGTACTGGGTAGTCAGCAGTGTACATGTTAGTGAATTACAGAGAGAAATGACATGAATAGTTTTCATGTGTTTCAAGAGTCCATTTATCTCGCCAGTTGTTCCAGATAGAAGCTTTATTGTATTTTACGATATTGCTGTATGAAATGGTGGCAACAATTGCACCAAATTCAGATTTAACACCAACTGTTTCTCTGATGTAAGACGATGGAAATTTTATTTTATATTCGAAAAAAGAAATATCTTGAAAAGTGTTGGAAATAAACGCGTAACTTGCAAACCTAATTACAAAGGTTGTTGATTATAGAATTATTTAATATGAGGGGAAAAAAGAGCATTTAAAAATATGAAGTTGGATAGAATAATGATGTAAGGGTAGTTTGCATCCACGTGTTTCGCACACTGCATTCTGGGAAAAAATTTCTGGATTAATAATATCCAGAAATATTATCTCTTTAATTTTTACCCTTTTTTATTTTAACAATTTAATACAATACATTTATATATATATATCCGATAGTAAAAATCCTATCTTTATCGATGTTTTTAATCATTTGCTGTAATATAGAGCTTTTCAACTGCTATTCGAAAAAGAAGAGGAAGTTTTTTTCTTAAAAATGTTTTAAGTTAAGGCTCCTATCTACCAGTCATTTTGATTTCATAGACATAATGTGAATTCTATGGAATTTCGACTACAGTTCTCAAATCTTTACTATTTTATTTATTTGAATGAAATAAAAGAACAAAAAGTAATGAGAGCTTCAGTGGAATTACTCTCCTCTCCCCGATATATAAAAATATTTTTACCCTTATTTTAGTGATTCGTTTGAGAGTTTTCCGGTCTTTAAAAATATTCTTAAAAATCGGAGGAAGAAAGAAATTCCACAGCAGCCCTCATTATTTTTTGCTCTTTCGGATGTACTTTATTCCATTCAAATAAATAAAATAGTAAAGATTTGAGAACTGTAGTCGAAATTCCATAGGATTCACATTAGATCCACAAACTCAAAATGGCTGGTAGACGGGAGCCTTAATGCATGAATTCAAATTTTACAATTTTGAGTTCGAAGAAATAGTGCTTGACTATTATGAAACATTCAATTTAAGTATTCCTTTCACGAATCAAAGATTTAAACACTAAGATTGTTTTGCCAACTGTGCAATCTCTAAAGGATTTTTTTAATGATATACAATTTCCAAATATTTTCCTTTTTAACTCCTTTTCAAAAAGTCAGAAACAGAAAGATTACAAAGAATATAAAATGGAAGCTCAAATCCTATTTATAAAACTTCTACTTTCAAAGAAATTTCTTGGGAGAAAAGGCCTTTTCCTAGAGAGAGGTTTCTATTTGTTCTTATTCAGGTAAATACAAGTACACCGAGAAAAATTTGAGAAGGAATATGGAATCTGCAAAAAATTATATTAAACAGCCACAAGATTTAAACAATTAGAATCTCCAAATACTTTCGCCATATTTACATTAAAATTTACCAGCGTACGAATATCAATAACTTAAATGATTTATTATTATTTAAATTATCAATTACATTTCAAACCTTTTTGAGATTAATGAAAAAAGTTTCATATAGAAGGGATGCACAAAACTATTGTTCTATAGAATGGTATATCAATATATCATTTCAAATCTATGATAATATATTTAATAAAGGTTCTAAAACTTTTCAAGCACCAAAATGATTTTCTCATAATTTTCGTGATTGTGGTAAACCAGGTATTATTCAATGATAACTTTGAATTATGAACCTTTAAATTCAATAATAAAAGTACATTACGTCAAGTCTTCATTTTGAGTAGTAATGTTTAGATTCAAACATATTAATGAACTTAAGAAAATTTAATGAATCTTCTAAAACACAATGACATTGCTGTTAAAATCAAAAATAAAAATGTGTCTTTTATTAAATTTTCTTTTTGAATTATTTATATAAAAATGTTCGTTTTTAAGCTTAAAAAACAATTTAAAGCTCACAATTTTTATTGGAGATGGAGGAAATTGAAATCAATGATGATGCTCTAAAGAAACTAAATCGTGACTCCAAGGGATTAATTTATTAATGTAATTAGTCAATTTTTAAAAAAGAATAAATGCTGAAAAATAATTGCGTATCACATTTCTCATCACAATGAAGTCAAAATTTTAAATTTCATAAGACTCTGCTGAAAATTTTCCGAGGTACGAGTATTTAAAAACTAGAGAGTTTCAATAAGCTTCATAAGTTGTTAAAAAATTATACTGAATACCTTTCGAAGTTTTTCGAATGAAACGATAAATATTTTTTGCAATACTGAAAACATAAAAACAATGATATAAATTAAATTATTATTATAAATGTGACGGAACGTCATCGGGCAACACATGACTACCGTAAGCCAATTAGGAGTTGCCTTCCAATGGCCAGAGATGTAATTCCGGACTGTTGAACCATAGATGTCAAAAATCACTAACGCTGTAGCAGTTGTAAATCTGGAATGTGAGTGTAATTTTGGTATTAACAAATATATATTAAGTTTAGTTAAAGAATCTTTATGTTATAATTATCTTTTTTATTACTACATTATCTGTTGTTTTATCGTTAATCTATTATACTTGATTTAATTGAAAATATTTTACCTTGTATTTAGCACGATATGACCAAAGAGGACATAGTACCATAAACACATACAACGAATCCAAATCGACTACCGCATAAATATGGAATGTTAATTACAGTTACAAAAAATGAATTGAAATATGCCAAAATATTTTCATAATTGGTTTACTCGTGTTATCAAGCCTTTTTACGCAAAATCTTTAACGATTCGTACAGTAAGTTCAGAAAATATTTCATTTTGAAATTACAATCCAACATTGCAAAGTTATAAGGGGCCGTTTACTAATTTACAAACATTACAAAATTTACAAATTACATTCATTATGTGCAGTTAAAAACATGGAAAAGTTGGAAATCGATTGTGCAGAAATAGTCCATGATTCTCTGACAATTTTCTTCGAATATCTGTGGAACTAATGAGATCAGATTTGAATGACATTTAGAACAGGAACTATTTAAAGCATTCTCTAACCAATTATACAACTATAACAAAAAAACTTCTTGCATCAGAAGTTAATTATTATAATTAATTAATCAAAGAATCAATCCTTTTTTTCTAAGCAGTAGGTACCATACTTGTTCACTTGCGATGAATATTCCGATAATTATCAAGGATGTCCCATTTTTTGACGACTGTTCTTTTAAAAATTAGAAATGTATAAGATGAAACCACGTGATTATTTTATTTTTAACTTTATTTCAATTTAATTAATTCTAAAATCAATCTAAATGATACCAACAAACTTTCGCATGTATAAATTACCACAACTTCCGGTTTTGACTACTTCCTGCATTGCTAGCACGTGCATGGAGCGTACATATTTGCAGAATAGAATGTCAAGACTTCTTTAATAAATGAAATGTAATTTACAAGATAACATAGACTGCTTACTTATCCACGATTCAAGACATATATTGATTTGAAATTAATACCGAGATCTCTCTCTCACACACACATTATATATATATATATATATATATATATATATATATATATATATATATATATATATATATAGTTCAAAAGATTCCCATACATATAAAATGTATAAGTTGATAGATTTATTTATTACTAACACTGCACTGGGAACAAATGAGGACTTCTGGTAAAAGATTTCGTAATTTTGAGTCTCGGTCAAGTGACGAGAACTGCCGCTGAGCTGGAATTTCCCCTCTCCAAACTTCCACACCACGTCAATGGGAGACTTAGAATCTTGATAGATTAAAAGTTCATTAATCCTGTTATGCGGCAGACTTTTGATAGCATCATGACTCGAACCTGAATCGAACATGAACTCGAACTAGACGGAAAATCGACGGGTGCGCCCTCGAGAACATGAGTATGGCCACGTAGAAAAAATAAACAATATTCGAATCTTTCAAAGTATTTTCGTGACTTTAGAACATAGAATAAGAAAGTAATATAATCAATGAAGTTTCTTTCTTTCTTTCTTTTTTTTTTTTTTTGTACACTGGATGCCTTCTGCACATATTGCTCTTTCTTTTAAGAAAAAACTTTTGAATACATATAAAAAAGACAACTTACAAGCCACATTACACGCACTAAATACAATATCCTAATACATACGTCAAGCATCTGTAAATATGATGCATAATTTTTATCGATCGCTTATTAACGTCTAACTCAGGTGCAACTCGAGGATTAATGACTTTAAGATTTTAAAACAAAGGATTACCAAGAAATGGAAGCCTTCTGCACTGAAAATGCTCCTTTAAAACCGTAAACTGCCTATAAGAGTTTTCACTTCATTCCTATTCGCTTAACATTTTGAGTAATCCTTCCTCGGTACATTAGAAACTGTTAATGCAGACGAGTCTAAGTAACTAGACAACAAAATCAGTTTTGACCAATGGTCACCTTACTACAAGATTACATCTATTTCAAGCTTCCCTAATGGATCCTGCAATCCATCACATGTGCAATAAATTTCTAATGAGCAAAAGCGGAAGTGAATTTAATTGCACTTACTGTAACAAAGCCGGGAGGGTATATTTCACTCTGGTGGGATGAGTTTTACCAGATTTGTCTTTCAATTATTTATTTTTTGGAATTTAAGATTGACGTTGAATCTTAGGAATGTCTGCAGATTTAAAGAAAAATATTTATGTCATAGGAGGCTAAACTGAATCTGAATTTTTCATATAGTAAAATTATTGTCATTTATAAAATAGAAATGACCAATTTTGAGTGTTTCAAACTACTAACAATTCACATAAACGCAAAAGAATTTTAGAGAAAGTTCTATAAGATTCATTTATAAGTATAAAATTACCTTCTAGAAAACCTTCTAAGCACGTTTTAACATAAACAATATCACGGAACAATTACAATTTCTTACTGTATGCCGTATATCAGTCTTAAAATCAAAGTATATTTTAACATCACCGTTTCGAAGTTTTTATAACACATCTTCCGAGTACAGTGCATCTGAATTAAAAGACACAAATTCTTTAAAATATACGAGGGTAGTTCAAAAGGTACCCGTGTTTGGATTTTGCATTAAGAATGGGAATTGAAAACAAGGAAATAGTAGTATTGTCACTTATTGTTGATCCTTATTAAGAAATTCATGAGAAGGATGATCTTCGCATCTCAAAAAACCGTTGTTAAGATTTTCCCGACCATCTTCGTCTTTAGGGAACAGATTCACCGGAAATAACCTATTATTCTGTTTATTGCTGGGATTAATCTAGGTCTCATTAACGACGACAACTCGACACAAAATGGCAACAACTCGCCAATGCAATAATCACATTTTGATGCGGTATCAAATGAATGCGAAATTAAAACTGACCAATGAATCAGTTCCACTTTTATTTTGGTACCATTTAATAAATGGAAGCACACAATGGCAATACCAACTTAACTTAGCAGCGTTATCTGTCGGCGAACAGTTGCACATTCTTAGCCCAATCAATTTATTTTGGATTGCTTCATGCAGTCTTCAAGAAAAATCTCGCAATCTGATGAATTAAAAATTTTGATTTGAAAGTACGAGATCAGTATCCATCCTTTAATTTTGAGAAGAGCTATAACAACAATGTAGTTTCTACGCAGATGTTGATTTCGAAATTTTTTCTTTCGGGATTTTTTTATACATATTCTTAAAAGTTTTGGAATTGCTTTTTGCTCTTATTTTCCCTGTAATAAATTATGCAAGCCTCGTCGTGAAATATTTTGAGATTTAGCAAAGGAAAGTGGTAAGCGAATTCATTTTAACCGAAACTGAAAGTATACAGAAAAAGAAAAAAACTAAATACTGTAATTGGCGCCTGTTGACGTGTGAAAATTGGGGAGTTTTCCCTCTTTTTTGAAGATAGATTGGCAAGATTAACGTAACTAGAGAGAGAATGTACTCGTGAGAAAGAAATAGGAGCGGGAACGAGTTCCGAGACATAGCCAACAAAGTGAAAATAAATTCTTTTATTATTAATATTAATTATAGAATTGTTAAAGTTGTTAAGAACTGTGCATCTATATTGAGTTTAGCAAAAAAAACAACAACATTACTGCTTTTAAACATCCTGCCTCACGCATTTTCCCATCCATTATGAAAGTGCCACATAACGAAGAATGTTACGAATGTGGATCTCGTCAAAGCGACGTGATAGCGGGATGCAATTTTTATACATTTTACCACAACAACCATATAGTAACTTATCATCAAGAGATTATGTAAACTTATAATAAGTTTACATAATCACTTGGTATTGTTTATTTATGATAATTTAACTTATTTAGTCGCTAGCCCCAGAAACAAAACTGTCCAATATAGAATAGCGCATAAAAAATGAAACTCCGCTATTAAAGGAAAAATCTCAGTTATCTGCTGGAAAGGCTCTGACTAGTGTATTTTAGAATGTACAAAGTACTGTATACATCGATTTTCAACAAAAAATGTATGCAACATATTATTGTGAATTTATAAAGAATGATAAAGCAGGTTGTTGGTCTAAATACTTCCCACTGGAATGTAAATGAGTGATAGAAAAATTTGAGTTTCTGGCGCAGGAGTCAAATCTGGCTATGCTGTGACAAACAAATTATGTGTGATCTAGAAGTTAGTAAAAATTGGATAAAAAGACTCTTAGTTGACAAAAAAGTTTCGATAATAGAGAAGAAAGGATCTCTAGAGTATCCCAAGGATGCATTACCCATGTTTACCAAAGACAGTAAACCTCACGGGAAAGAAAAACAAAATCACTAAGGTACTTCGAGATCATGAAGCCTGTACCTATCAAAGGAATACCCATAAAGTGCCTATTGCATTGCTCTCCTTCTCTAGGGCAGTACATGACCCCACGCAGCAGGTGTAACACAAAGGAAAATTAAAGAAGCTTCATTTAGCTGAACTTAACAAATTCAGACAACCATTTATCTCTAAAGAAGCGTTAAGAGACGAGTTTCATCGAATAAAGAAGTAGATGAATCAGTACTCAATGGACTCAGTACACATCCGATTTATTTTTATCATAAAGGTATAAAAAAAATTGGGAGAACTTTTTTAGAGAAGATATTGGAGAACAGAAAAGTAACATTAGTATAATTTTGATAAGTACTGTTTCAGAAAAATATTTTAAAGAAGTCTCGTCGGATCCTCCCTCATATATAACTTTCGACACTTTTTTTTTTTTCATAACAAGCATTCGTAACGAATTTTGTAGGCAAGTCAACTGCAATTAAAATTACACAAATTTTTGTAAAACATGCTTTATTTATAACTAAACCTTAACTCAGGAAACTATAGTGATTAGGATCTAATTCTGCTAACTTTGGACATTCTTTCACATAAACCAGGAATTTAAATAATTATATAAGCTAAGAGGGAGAAAAATTCATCCCATTTGCTAAAATGGCACTCAAATAAATGAAAATGTTTTTAATAAGTTAAAATGATTTGATCGATTCTTTCGTTGTTTTATCATTCCTGCTATTATTCTTAATATGTTCCCATTTAGTAATATCCCGCATTCTTTAACGGTTTGTCGACTTTTCACATTTTTTTCTTTTTGGGTTTCGCTCAATACTTTGTGTCAGTCAAAATCGTTATCTCAGATTCGAGTTAGTATTGCATCGCGACCCCATCAGGGAATGGACGCAATTTAATTCAGATTAACAGGAAATATTAAGTGAAGATTAATCGTTATATGATATTAGTAATGATGTTATAATTCACTACTAATGTTTGATTTTATTAAAGCCACCTGTGCTATGGAAATAATTTATATCAAAATGAAACAATTCGATATTCAGGACTTTTATGTTACTATTGATTCATTTTACTATAGAGAGAGAGAGAGTCTAACTTCTATTTTTCCATTAAAGATCTAAATCAATTAATCCTTTAACTATTTTTTAAGTATAATCATTGGTTTTTCTCAAAATAATTTTCAGTGAAACTGAACTTTGTTACAAACGAATACTCCCCCCCCCACTGGAAGTTTTTAAATATTAACATTCACATATAAATGTGTGTGGAACTGCATTTTTCAATAAAAAATAAATTTATTAGAAAAAAAAACTAAGAATTACATTGCAATGATAGAATGTAAATAAAGAAAGTTATTGTAAAATGATATAGGATAGAATTATCTCTTTCACAAAAGGGCTATTTTTATAGAAAATCCTTTTTTTTGTTTTAAAGTTTTATTATGTTACAAATTAACCCAATTAATGAACTTCCCTAATTAATTTAGGGAATATTTTTCACCCCATGCAGAAGTGGAAAGTTGGTTGACTTTGAGTAACGAGGCGATTCGATGTTTGGGGTCGAAGAAAACTTGTCCGGTCTCCGCAGTGTTTTTGACAACTAAGCCAAAAGGGACTCCCCGTCGCGTTACTTAGTTAATTTTTGTTATCGTTGTCAAGGAGAGCCACCGCAGATTATTTAAAGAATATTCATGAAATGCTTACTCGTAGTATTTAGCCAAGATACATGTAAGATAAATGAATACATTAATCAATATGGTCACTAAATATTAAATTTAATTTTTGAAAGGTGACTATTAAATGATTTTTAAGTTTTTCAATAATATCATTCATTTGCCATGAATGTAATATTTAAAAATAGTTAATGGGGATCACAAAAGAAAAGAAAAAACAGTAAAAATAAATAAGTTCGCCCATTATGATAATTTTTTTTCTTTAAAATTCAACATTACATGATATTAACATAAATTTTAGTCGAAGAAACATATTTAATCAAATGTTGAGTGTAAAAAACTAAAGCAACGATTTTGAACAAATATACGACACTTAGCAAATGTTACACATCAGAAAATTCGCAACATTAACATGCATCAATCCCTTGATATATCGATTGCTAACGTCCCGCTTAGAAGTAACACGAGACCTATTGGCGACTGCCTTTTTCCTTTTGGACCACGTTCTTGTGACGGGGGCGACATTTGAGTTGGCAACAATTTCTTAATATTAGGCAAACGTGAGGACTTAGAACGTCGCCAGATTTATTGTGTATCAGCATCGCTAAAGAAGAGGGAGACTGATGCATTAAATCTGTGGGAAACAACGTTGACCGAGAGTTGGCTACCGCAACTATTCTGCTACCGTGGCAACATGCATCTATTCCAATTCAATTAATAATAACAATTAACTTCGTGAAGGCATTGAATCAGAGAAAATTGTATCCAATTATATCTTTTTTATTTAAAATATCTTTTTATCGTTTCGTCAAGATAAATTCCCTTTAAAAAATTTATGAACTTATCTCGGTAAAATAGATCTCTCTCTGTTAATAAAATAAGAATAAAATAAACAAAAAGAATAGTTTAAAAATCGTTACAATTTAATCTGTGAATGAAAGGAATCAAAAGTTATAAAAAAAATTCCATTTTTTTTTTTTTAATCTTTTTAGAATGATCCTAATTCTAAGCTCAAATTGGAAATGCCCTAGAATAAAAATTTTGGAGAAAATCTTGTTTTTAAAAACCGTACTTTAGAAAAGTAACAAGTACTTAAAATTGCTCAAAGTTTTTTAATATATCTATATTTTCCAGTTAAGACGATTACTTCCCTTAAGATTACTTTTTTTTCATAGTATACACACAAAATCATAGGAAAAGCAAATAATGAGGTTCTTTTTCGATTGAATGAGGCAAATTTTTCGGTTGAATTCTCATCATTGTATCATTTTTCAATAACTCTGTCGAAGATTGAATTTTGACAAATTAAAAAAAAAATATTATCTTGAAAAGATATTATCAAAACTTTTTAAGTTTCTATAAGAGGATTTCAGTTATCTTCTTAAAGAAGAAAGGGGGAAAAAGTGTTTCTTTTTTTAAAAAAACAATTTAGTCTCATAAAACATAACAAATCGCAGTAAATTTTTTTCCATGCAACTTTCCCTTAATAACAAAATATTAAAATCCAAATTAATGGACAACAAAATTAAAAAAAGATATTGTGAGATTTATTTTAACCACAGATTTTTAAAAATTGCTATTTTCCTCGTGAAAAAGAAAATAACGATTTATTACTAATATATATGTAATACCTGACATAATAAATGTTTTCGCATTTTTTTTTTGATTATTTTATGGAAATTATCAATAAAGTTTTTTGTAAAAATATTCATCTTACTTACGGAATGAAGAATACTATTTTTACGAATAAAATCTCGTAATAAATATCTCGAATACTTAAAAAAATTACTAAATTGAGATTTTCGTTTTAATCACTAATGGAATAAAAATACGAATCATGGGTGGTCAATTATTTACTTTTGTACATAATTAAAGTTTAATTAACCCGTTCGCTCCCAACGTATCACAGGCGACACGCTCGTGTTGACTGTCCTGTGCCCAGCGTATCACGGGCGATACTTTCCGTGAGCGTCTTCTACGGCCCAGCGTATCAATAGAGATACGCTCGATGAGAACATTTTATTTGATTTTTTTAATGTTACTATATGGCGTTACAATTCCGCGAAATCTATATAGATAGGTTGTTTGGAGTGTTGACCTTGGTGATATGGGCTTGGATTTAACTTCTGGCTACCAGGTTCGAAACATTTTCTCTGTCAGGTATTACATAATTAGTAATAACAAGTTATTTTCTTTATCACGAGAAAATAGTACTTTAAAAATCTGTGGTTAAAATAAAATCTCACAATATCTTTTTTTTAATTTTGTTGTCCATTAATTTGATTTTAATATTTTGATTAAGGAAAGTTGCATGGAAAAATTTATCATTTTGCGGTTATGTTTTATGAGACTAAATTGTTTTTTTAAAAAGAAACACTTTTCCCCTTTCTTCTTTAAGAAGATAACTGAAATCCTCTTATAGAAACTTAAAAAGTTTTGATAATATCTTTCAAGATAATATTTTTTTTTTTAATTTGTCAAAATTCAATCTTCGACAGAGTTATTGAAAAATGATACAATGATGAGAATTCAACCGAAAAATTCTGCTCATTCAATCGAAAAGAACCTCACTTATTTGCTTTTCCTATGATTTGTGTGTATCTATGAAAAAAGTAATCTTAAGGGAAGTAATCGAACTGAAAATATAGATATATTAAAAACTTTAGCAATTTTAAGTACTGTTACTTTTCTAAAGTACGGTTTTAAAAAACAAGATTTTCTCCAAATTTTATTCTAGGCATTTCCAATTTGAGCTAGAATTAGGATCATTCTAAAAGATAAAAAAAAAATGGAATTTTTTTATAACTTTGATTCCTTTCATTCACAGATTAAATTGTGTTTTAAACTATTCTTTTTTATTTTATTCTTATTTTATTAACAGAGAGATCTATTTTACCGAGATAGTTCATAAATTTTAGGAATTTATCTTGACGAAACGTAAAAAGATATTTTAAATAAAGATATAATTGATACAATCTCTGATTCAATGCCTTCAGAAGTTAATTGTTATTATTAATTGAATTGGAAATACGTTGCCAGGCTGCAGAACTAGCGGTAGCACTCGGCATTCACAGAATTTAATGCATCAGACCTCTTCTTTAGCGATGCTGATACACACATAAATCTTGGCGACGTTCTAAGTCCTCACGTTTGCCTAATATTAAGAAATTGTTGCCAACTTCAAATGTCGCCCCCGTCACAAACGTGGTCCAAAAAGGAAAAAGGCGAGTCCCACAGGTCTCGTGTTACTTCTGGACGGTTTAGCACATCGATATATACGATTGATCATGTTAATGCTGGTGCGAATTTTCTCTGATGTGTACATTTGCTAAGTGTCGTATATTTGATTTCAAAATCGCTGCTTTAGTTTTTTACTCACATTTGATTCAATAAATATGTTTCTTCGACAAAATTTATGTTATATCATGATGTTGAATTTGTAAAAGAAAAAAATTATCATAATGGCGAACTTATTTATTTTTACTGTTTTTTCTTTTTCTTTTGTTGATCCCCATTAACTATTTTTTAAATTTAATTCATGGCAAATGAATGATATTATTGAACTTAAAATCATTTGTAGTCACCTTTTCAAAAATTAGAATTTGTATGTTAAGTGACCATATTGATTAATGTATTCATTTTATCTTACATGTATCTTGGCTAAATACACGTAAGCATTTCATGAATATTCTTTAAATAACTTGCGGTCTTGACATAACGATAACAAAAATTAACTAAGTAACGCGACGGAGTCCCTTTTTGGCTTAGTTGTCAAAAACACTGTGGAACCGGACAAGTTTTTTTCAACCCCAAACATCGAATCGTCTCAATTTACTCAAAGTCAACCAACTTTCACTTGCAGTGAAGAGATATTCCCTAAAATTAATTAGGAAGTTCATTAATTAGGAACTATGTAACATAATAAAACTCAAAAAAAAACAAAAAAAAGGAATTTCTATGTAAATATGGCCCTTTTGTGAAAAGAGATAATTCTATCCTATATCATTTTACAATAACTTTCTTATGTTCATTCTATCGTAAACCGTAATTTTTAGTTTTTTTCTAATAATATTTTTGTACATTGAAAAATGCAGTTCCACACACATTTATATATGTGAATGTTAAATTTAAAACTTCCAGTGGGGAGAGTTGTTTGTAACAAAAAGTTCAGTTTCACTGAAAATTGATTTGAAAAAACCAATGATTATATTTAAAAAAAAGTTAAAGGGAATTAATTGATTTAGACTCTTTATGAAAAAGTAGTAGAAATTCTCTCTCATAGATTAAAATGGATAATGAACAAAGTCCTGAATACTCGAATTGTTTCTATTTTGATATAAATATTTCACATAGCACAGGTGGCTTTTAATAAAATCAAAGATTAGTAGTGAATTATAACATCATTACTAATATCATATAACGATTAATCTTCACTTAATGTTTCTGCATTAATCTACTGAATTAAATATTGTCCATTTCGATGGGATTACATGCACATCAACATCGAATCTGAGATAACGATTTTGACTGAACATATTGAGGCGAAACCCAAAGAAAAAAATGTGAAAAGTCGACAAACCGTTAAGAATGCGGATATTCTTAATGGGAACATATTAAGAATAATAGCAGGAATGATGTAAAACAACGAAA
Organism: Nephila pilipes; assembly: GCA_019974015.1. Lineage (NCBI taxonomy): Eukaryota > Metazoa > Arthropoda > Arachnida > Araneae > Nephilidae > Nephila > Nephila pilipes. The sequence goes on along the minus strand of BMAW01051322.1, from coordinate 1,134,728 downwards.
GATCGATCAAATCATTTTAACTTATTAAAATCATTTTCTGTTTATTTGAGTGCCATTTGTAAAATGGGATGATTTCTCCTCTAGGCTTTGTATATAATTATTTAAATTCCTGGTTTGTGAAAAGAATGTCCAAAGTTAGCAGAATTAGATCTAATACTATAGTTTCTGAGTTAAGGTTGTAGTTATAAATAAAGCATGTTTTCAAAAATTTGCTGTAATTTTTAATTGCAAGCTGATTGCCTACAAAATTCGTTACGATGCTACGTTATGAAAAAAAAAAATGTCAGTTATATATGAGGAGGGACTCCGACGAGACTTTTTAAAGATATTTTTCGAAACAGTACTTAATAAATTATACTAATGTTAGCTTTTCTGTTCTCCAATATCTTCTCTAAAAAGTTTCAATTTTTTTTATACCTTTATGATAAAATAAATCGGATGTGACTGAGTCCATTGGAGTACTGATTCACTCTATCTTTATTCGATGTAAAACTCGTCTCTTAACGCTTTAGAGATAAATGGTTGTTCTGAATTTGTTAAGTTCAGCTAAATAGAAGCTTGTTCAATTTCCTTTGTGTTACACCTGCTGTGTGTGGGGTCATGACTGCCCTAGAGAAGGAGAGCAATGCAATAGCACTTTATGGGTATTCCTTTGAGGTAAGGTGGCTGATCTCGAAACAGTGATTTTGTTTTTCTCTTTCCCGTGGGTTTACTTTGTCTTTGGTAAACATGGCTAATGCATCCTAGCATACTTAGAGATCCTTTTCTTCTCTATTATCGAACACTTTTTTGTCAACTAAAGGTCTTTTATCCAATTTTAGCTAACTTCTAGATCATCACATCAATTTGTTTTGTCACAGCATAGCCAGATTTGACTCCTGGCCAGAAACTCAAATTTTTATCAATATTTACATTCCAGTGGAAGTATTTAGACCAACAACTTCCTTTTACATTCATTCTTTATAAATCTCAATAGTTGCGCATACATTTTTTGTTGAAAATCGATGTATAAGTACTGTACATTCTAAAATACACTAGTCAGAGCCTTTCCAGCCAGATAATCTAGATTTTTCCCTTAATAGCGCTTTCATTTTTTATGCGCTATTCTATATTGGACAGTTTTGTTTCTGGGGCTTGACTAAATAAGTTTATCATAAATAAACAACTAAAGTGATTATGTAAACTTATTATAAGTTTTACATAATCTTGATGATAAGTTACTATATGGTTGTTGTGGTAAAATGTATAAAAATATGCATCCCGACTATCACGCATCGCTTTGACGAGATCACATTCGTAACATTCTTCGTTATGTGGCACTTTTCATAATGGATGGGAAAATGCGTGAGGCAGGTGTTTTAAAAGCAGTAATGTTCGGCTTTTTTTTTGCTAAACTCAATATAGATGCACAGTTCTAACAACTTTAACAACTATTCTATAATTAATATTAATAATAAAGAATTTATTTTCACTTTGTTGGTATGTCTCGAACTCGTTCCCTGCCCTATTTCTTTCTCACGAGTACATCATCTCTCTGACTAGCTAATCTTGCCATATCTATCTTCAAAAAAGAGGAAACTCCCTCACACGTCACAGGCGCCAATACAGTATGTTAGTTTTTTTTTTTCTGTATACTTTCAGTTTTCGGTTAAAGATGAATTGCTTACCACTTTCCTTTGCTAAATCAAAAATATTTCACGACGATGATATAATTTATTACAGAGAAAATAGAGCAAAAAGCATCCAAACTTTTTTAAGAATATGTATAAAAAAATCCTGAAAGAAAAATTTCGAAATCAACATCGCCGTGAAACTACATTGTTGTTAAGTCTCTCAAATTAAAAGGATGGATACTGATCTCGTACTTCAAATCAAAATTTTTAATTCATCAGATTGCGAGATTTTTTTCTGAGACTCATGAAGCAATCCAAATAAATTGATTGGACTATAGAATGCAACTGTTCGCCGACAGATAACGCTGCTAAGTTGTTGAGTATTGCCATTATTGTAGCCTTCCATTTATTAAATGGTACCAAAATAAAAGTGGAACGATCTTCATTGGTCAGTTTCAATCTTCGCATTCATTTGATACCGACATCAAAGTGATTATTGCATTGGCGAGTTGTTGCCATTTTGTGCGTCGAGAATTGTCGTCATTAATGAGACCTAGGTTATCCAGCAATAAACAGAATAATAGGTTATTTCCGGTGAATCTGTTCCCCAAAGACGAAGATGGTCGGAAAATCTTAACAACGGTTTGAGATGCGAAGATCATCCTTCAAGGAATTTCTTAATAAGGATCAGCAATAATGACACTACTACTATTTCCTTTGTTTTCACCCCATTCCAATGCAAAATCCAAACACGGGTACCTTTAACTACCCGTATATTTTAAAAGAATTTGTGTTCTTTTAATTCAGATGCACTTCTGGAAGATGTGTTATAACTTCGAAACTGATGTTAAAATATACTTTGATTTTTAAGACTGACTCGGCATACAGTAAGAAATTGTAATTGTTCGTGATATTGTTTATGTTAAAGGACATTAGCAATTTTCTAGAAGGTAATTTTATCTCATAAATGAATCTTATAGAACTTTCTAAAATTCTTTCGTTTATGTGAGTGTTAGTAGTTTGAAACATCTTCAAAATTGGTCATTTCTATTTTATAAATGACAATAATTTTACTATATGAAAAAATTGAATTCAAGTTTAGCTCCTCATGACATAAATATTTTTCTTTTAAATCTGCAGAATTCTCTAGATTCAACGTCAATCTTAAATTCAAAAAAATAAATAATTCGAAAGACAAATCTGGTAAAACTCATCCCACCAAATAGAAATATACCCTCCCGGTTGCTATTTAAGTGCAATTAAATTCGCTCCATTATGATCATTAATTGCATGATGGATGCAGGAATCCATTAGGAAGCTTGAAATAGATGTACCCATTGGTAAGGTGACCATTGGTCAAAACTGATTTTGTTGTCTAGTTATTAGACTCCGTCTGCATTAACAGTTCTTAATGTACCGAGGAAGGATTACTAAAATGTTGTTAATAGGAATGAAGGACGCTCATATAGGCAGTTTACGGGTTTTAAAGAGCATTTTCAGTGCAGAAGGCTTCATTTTCTTGGTAATCCTTTGTTTTAAAATCTTAAGTCATTAATCACTCGAGTTGCACCTGAGTTAGACGTTAATAGGATCGATAAAAATTATGCATCATATTTACAGATGCTGACGTATGTATTAGGATATGAAAGTGTGTAATGTGGCTTGTAAGTTGTCTTTTATATGGTTCAAAAGTTTTTTTCTTTAAAAGAGAGCACATGTGCAGAAGGCATCCAGTGTACAAAAAAAAAAAAAAAAGAAAGAAAAGAAAGAAACTTCATTACTGAGGTATTATTTTCTTAATTTATGTTCTAAAGTCACGAAAATACTTTGAAAGATTCGAATATTGTTTATTTTTCTCATGTATTACACTCTCATGTTCTCGAGGGCGCACCTGTCGATTTTTTTCCGTCTAGTTCGAGTTCATGTTCGATCTTCAGGTTCGAGTCATGATGCTATCAAAAAAGTCTGCCGCATAACAGGATTAATGAACTTTTTAATCCATCAAGATTCTAAGCCTCCCATTGACGTGGTGTGGAAGTTTGGAGAGGGGAAATTCCAGCCTTCAGCTTTTGGCAGTTCTCACTTGACTGAGACTCAAAATTACGAACCTTTACCAGAAGTCCTCATATTTGTCTCTGTGCAGTGCGTTAGTAATAAATAAATCTATCAATCCATACATTTTATATGTATGGGAATCTTTTGAATTATATATATATATATATATATATATATATATATAAGTATATTACATATATATATATATATAATGTGTGTGTGAGAGAGATCTCGGTATTAATTTCAAAATCAATATATAACTTGAATCGTGGATAAGTAAGCAGTCTATGTTATCTTGTAAAATTACATTTCATTTATTAAAGAAGTTCTGATTCTTATTCTGCAAATATGTACGCCCATGCACGTGCTACAATGCAGGAAGAAATAAAACCGGAAGTTGTGGTAATTTATACATGCGAAAGTTTAATTAATAGGATTGATTTTTTAGAATTAATTGAATTGAAATAAAGTTAAAAATAAAATAATCACGTGGTTTCATCTTATACATTTCTTAATTTTAAAAGAACAGTCGTCAAAAATGGGACATCCTTGATAATTATCGGAATATTCATCGCAAGTGAACAAGTATGGTACCTACTGTTTAGAAAAAAGGATTGATTCTTTGATTAATTAATTATAATAATTAACTTCTGATGCAAGAAGTTTTTTTTTTGTTATAAAGCTACATAATTGCTTTCTAGGAGAATGCTTTTAAATAGTTCCTGTTCTTAAATGTCATTCAAATCTGGATCTCATTGTTCCACAGATATTCGGAAGAAAATTGTCAGAGAATCATGGACAAAATTATTTCTAACAATCGATTTCCAACTTTTCCATGTTTTTTAACTTCTGTACATAATGAATGTGTAATTTGTAAATTTTGTAATGCTTGTAAATTAGCAAACGCCCTTATAACTTTGCAATGTTGGATTGTATCAAAATGAAATATTTTCTGAACTACTGTACGAATCGTTAAAGATTGTCTTGCGTAAAAAAGGCTTGATAACACGAGTAAACCAATTATGAAAATATTTTGGCATATTTCACCCATTTTTGTAACTGTAATTAACATTCCATATTTATGCGGTAGTCGATTTGGATTCGTTGTATGTGTTTATGGTACTATGTCCTCTTGTCATATCGTGCTAAATACAAGGTAAAATATTTTCAATAATCAAGTATAATAGATTAACGATAAAACAACAGATAATGTAGTAATAAAAAAGATAATTATAAGATAAAGATATCTTTAACTAATATATTTGAGCTAATACCAAAATTGAAAGACTCACATTCCAGATTTTACAACTGCTACAGCGTTTTTTTGACATCTATGGTTCAATGTCCGAATTACATCTCTCTGGCCATTGAAGGCAACTCTTTAATTATTTACGGTAGTCATAGCTGTCTGATGACGTTCCGTCACATTTATAATAATAATTTCTAATTTTATATATCATTGTTTTATGTTTTCAGTATTGCAAAAAATATTTATCGTTTCATCTTGAAAAACTCGGAAAGGTATTCAGTATAATTTTTAACAATTTATGAAGCTTATTGAAACTCTCTCTCTAGTTTTAAATACTCGTACTGAAAAAATTTTCTTTCAGCAGAGTCTTATGAAATTTAAAATTTTGACTTCATTTTCAGATGAGAAATGTGATACGCAATTATTTTTCAGCATTTATTCTTTTTTAAAATTGACTAATTACATTAATAATAAATTAACTTTGGAGTCATTGATTTAGCTGAGCATCATCATTGATTTCAATTTCTCCATCTCCAGCCAAAAAATTGTGAGCTTTAAATTGTTTTTTGCTTAAAAACGAACATTTTTATATAAATAATTCAAAAAAGAAAAATTAATAAAGACACATTTTATTTCTTTTACCTTAACAGCAATGTCATTGTGTTTAGAAGATCCATTAAATTTTCTTAAGTTCATTAATATGTTTGAATCTAAACATTACTACTCAAAATGAAGATTTGACGTAATGTACTTTTTATTATTGAATTTAAAGGTTCATAATTCAAAGTTATCATTGAATAATACTCTGGTTTACCACAATCACGAAAAATTATGAGAAAATCATTTTGGTGCTTGAAAAGTTTTAGAACCTTATTAAATATATATTATCATAGATTTGATATATTGATATACCATTCTAGAACAATAGTTTTGTGCATCCCTTTCTATATGAAATTTTTTTTCATTAATCTCAAAAAAAGGTTTTGAAAATGTAATTGATAATTTAAATAATAAATAAATCATTTGCCATTGATATTCGTACGCTGGTAAATTTTAATGTAAATATATGAAAGTATTTGGAGATTCTAATTGTTTAAATCTTTGTGGCTGCTTTAATATAATTTTTTGTGATTCCATATTCTTCTCAAATTTTTTCTCGGTGTACTTGTATTTACCTGAATAAGAACAAATAGAAACCTCTCTCTAGAAAAGGCCTCCCAAGAAATTTCTTTTTGAGTAGAAGTTTTTATAGCTAGGATTGAGCCCATTTTATAATTTTGTAATCTTTCTGTTTCTGACTTTTGAAAAGGAGTTAAGGAAAATATTTGAAATTGTATATCATTAAAAAAAATCCTTTAGAGATTGCACAGTTGGCAAAACAATCTTAGTAAATCTTTGATTCGTGAAAGGAATACTTAAATTGAATGTTCAAGCACGTAACTGAACGAAGGCCATCAA